>MDKJ01294026.1:0-26876 GCA_005239525.1 Nicotiana knightiana | reverse complement strand
TGAAAGCAGGCAGACCGAAACATTGGTACCCATGCAGGTAGAACTTGATGATTCAACAATTTTAACCAAGGAAAAAGTGCAACCTAGTGAAGAAGAACCCAGTGCACAGATTGAGACTGAAAAAGACGTGGAGATGACTCAGAAACCGATAGTAGAGGTGGTGGTTGAGAAAGAAAAATCCCAGATTACTGGACAAAAGAGACCACCAGCTCCATTTCCTCAGAGGCTGGCTAAATACCAAAATGATGAACAGTACAAAACGTTTTTGGACATCCTCAAGCAGATACAGGTAAATATTCCATTAATTGATGCATTGAAAGAAATGCCTGGGTATGCTAAAATGATGAAGGAATTGATGTCCAGAAAAGTTGACTTCCAAGATCTAGCTACTGTCACCCTTACTCAGACTTGTAGTGCGGTGGTAACACATCCTATTGCTGAAAAGTTGTCTGACCCAGGGAGTTTTACAATTCCTTATACCATTGGCAATTTCTCTTTCACCAAAGCACTATGTGACTTGGGAGCCAGCATTAATTTGATGCCGCTGGCCATATATAAAAGACTGGGAATTGGTAGAGCCAGGCCCACATCCATGCTGTTGCAACTTGCTGATAGGACGGTGAAGAGACCGTCGGGTATTCTGGATGATGTCTTGGTGCAAGTGGGAAAGTTTGTATTTCCTGCTGATTTTGTGATCTTAGACTGCAAGGTAGATGAGGAAATCCCCATAATTTTGGGAAGGCCATTTTTGGCCACAGGCAGAGCTCTTATTGATTGCGAGACTGGGGAACTTAAGATGAGGCTTAACAATGAAGAAATGACTTTCAACGTTCAGAAGTCTATGAGGAAACCCAGTGAGTTTGCCAACTGCTCTCTGATTAATGCTGTGAATGTGATCCCAGAAAAAGATGATGCTTGTCTGATTGTTGGGAATTCTTTGGATGAATGTTTCATGAATATGGATGATATTAATGGTGACGAATAAGCAGATTGGGTGTTAGCACTTGAGGAAAAAGAGGTATGGAAACAGGCTCTCGAATTTAATTCATTGCATGCAGAGAAAGGTGAGAACCTGTCAGCTGAGCTATCTAGTGAAACACCACCCATGTTAGAACTGAAATCGGAGGATGCTGATGTAGTAGAAAAGATACTGGATTTAACCAAAGACATTGATGCTACATATTTTGTTGAATCCAGTGTCGTTTTTGTTGAGGATGTTGGTACACAGTCCAACCATATGTTCAAATTGTGTTTGGATGATAATATGCAAATAGAGTTATCCGAACCACCTGATGAGTTGAGAGATAAAGAACAAGATGCCTACATTATTGAGTTCTTCTTGCCAGAAAGTAAGGAGTACACATTTTGTCGCAAGGCCAAGAAACGTAGATTATTACAAGGTTTTATTGGGCCAGGCAGATTTGTTCCACCACCCTATGAGCATGATTGTAGAGCTGAATAAGAAATTGGGGTTCAATTCATAAGTTCAAAGTGGAGGCATAAAGAGATTAAAGCATGTGCTCAAAGGAGCATAAAAGCGAGTAGATGTCGACACTAGTGGACTAGGGAGTTTCTTACACTTTACTTTTATTTCTTGTCTTGTCTACATGTGATGCACTGAGGACAATGCATGATTTAAGTGTGGGGTGTTGTACATAATTGTTGTGATTTGTGGTGTGCATTTTTATTAGTAGTTTTAGTTTTTCATGATTGTTCATGTTGGTATTATTTTTTTTTTAGAAATATGTAGACTCTTCCTGACGTTGGATCTCCTCGACAGTTTTCTTGAAGGAAGTAAGTCTAAAGAAAATAACAAAAAGATTTTTTGTTTTGTTTTAGGTAGTGTAGTAATTCCCCCTTGGTTTTTCTTTGGACCACGGTTCTTTTCCAAGGGTTTTTAATTGAACCGGGTGTAGGTAGTTTTTAATTTTTAGGAGTAGAAATCATATGGTTAAGGGCTTAATAGGAGCAATATCTCGAAACGTGTTAATGCCTTGAGAATAATCAATACTTTTGTTGTGACGCTTAGGCTCAATTCTTGACTCTAAAATAAATATCTTAAATCAGGAATTCTTAAGATTTGATTAACTGCTTTGGCTGGAGTGTCGTGATAGACCCAATACTGGGTGAGTTATGTGCCATGTGTGTGTGAGATTTGAATGTTATTCTGTGCATTGCATCTGATGTCTAGAACTTGCCCCGTGTGTGTGCAAAGCGAAATAGAAGTTTTGTTCAGTCTTGGAAGTGATATAGGCATTTCTTTGTTGAGCCAGCTATCTATATTTTACCCACCTAATTGTTATGTATCGTAGTTAACCCCGTTGCGCCTACAATCCTGTTTCTTTGGCAACCACATTACAAGCCATATACCCCTTTGTTTGAAACGATCTTATATTTGAACCTTGTCACCTCTCGTAAGCACTGAAAATGTTATGAAATATGAAAAAGTTAAAGTGTGGGGTGGTAGGTTGGTTGGTTTGTGAGGGGAATAATTGAAATAAGGAGAAAGGTGCACGTTTGAAAAAGTAAGAGTCACTTGGAAACAAAAAAGAAAAAAGAAAAGAAGAAAAGAAAAAAAAAATAGAAAATAAATAGTTTTATGGTTTTGAAAGAAAAATATATGTGGTGACTCTTAATGAAATTGTGCTTAAATAAGTATGGGGAAATAAAATCGTTGTGAAGGTGGAATTTGGCTATATTGAGTTTGAGGTTGAATATGAAGGTATATATATTAAAGTGCTTAGGGAGGTGTAGTCACTCTTATATCCAAATGTATCCTACCCGTCCCGAAGCCTACATTACAACCAAATAAAAGTCCTAATTGATCCTAGACTGAATGAGCTCGATTAGTAGAGTAGTACACTACGGGCAAGCCTATGGTACATCTTTTGTGGCATATGAATGTTATTTCTGAGAGTGAGTGAATTCTTTCTATCTTAAGTTCCTATGTTTTTAAATTTCATTGTGTGTGGAACTAACTCTTGGATATGGTGAGGGCACATGATTCACGAAGGAAAGGTAATGTTGTCGACCTCTAAGTTAGAGTAGTGAGTGGATTATGAATAGAGCATGGTATATGTGAGTCGACTATTGAGGCGAGGATGTCACACCTCTGTGCTTGAAATGTTTTAAATATTCTTGGTATAACATGTTAAGAGATTTGCTTAATAAAGTTGTGTACATGAGTGTAGTTTGATTGCTCGAGGACGAGCAAAGGTTTAAGTGTGGGGTCTTGATGCGAGACTAAATTGCATAGTTTAACATGTGATATACCTTATATTTGAGGTTCATTAATGATAAAAATACACTTGCTATGTGATTAATGGAGTTTATTTCATGTGTAGGTGAATTGGAGATGGAAAAGGAGCTAAAGGGATGCAAATACGTCGAAACTACGCAAAAGGAGACACCCGGGCGATAGCCGGGCGTTTTCCCCCTAAAGCCGGGCACCCCCTGGCATTAGGGGGAGTTTTCCCCATAAGGCCAGGCACCCCCAGGCGTTAGGGGGGAGTTAGGGCCCAAACGCCAGGCCTGCACTGGCCTTAAGGGAGTGTTTGGCCCCAAACGCCTGGTGCCCCACTTTCGGCCAAATTCGAGTTTTGACGAGTTTAAGTGTTTTCCGGTTGAAATAGAAGTCTCCCACATGGTTAGGGTTGGACCTAAACATATAAATAGAGCCCAAACAACACAACTTAAGGAGACAGAGGATATTCGGAAGGATTCAACACGAAAACACCATAGAAGTGAAAAACATCGATTTCTACATCTAGTATTCTTTACTTTGTATTTCAATTATGCAATTTCTTTTAGTTTTGATTCTCAATAACATGAGTAGCTAATTTATTTAGTCTAGGGTTTTGGTAGAACCCGTTGGGGATGAATTCATTGTGATATTAATATATTTTGGTTGATTAATCTCTTTTTGTTCAACTATGTTCTGATTGTAGTTGATTGAAAGAGCTATTGATTAACTATTCCTATTTATTATGTATCTACTTGATAAAGAGTGCATATTTAGGTAATTTCTTGAACAACACCACTCCCGGAGTATAGACGAAAGTCATAACCGAGGGTTTAGAGGTTAGATTAGAGATAACGATACCTCGGGTGCAATCTAAAGTGAACTGTATTGCGATCTAGCTAGCGTAACTTGAGAGAGTGTGTTTAGTAAATTATCATAATTAATTGAGAGATATTTATGATAGTTATAGCATTCATGGTTGACAGAGATATCCAATTAAACTATAAGACATATCTACGAAAGAATTCACCAACGGGGGAAACCATAATTGTAGACCCTTTATTATCATTGTTTACATTATATTGTTAGTTAATTGATAATTTATTATTTTTTATTAGATTTATTAAAAATAACCAATTTATATTCAAAGTCTTGAGAAACTTGATTAAATAACAGTTTAGTATTTTATAGACTCAATTGATACGTAAAAATTCCCTGTGGGATCGACTTTGGGTGTAATACCCCAGATTATATTTGCAGCGCCCGTTTAGTCTTTCAATAAGACATAGTTGAGCGTGATCAAATACATTTCCTCATTAGGTGATCACCACATTCTTTGTACAGGTAGGGTTCATCCCAGTAATAAAATTTCACATCGCGTAAGAACCTCTTTCTTGCTTCAGATTCTATTTCCGGAGGAAGTACCCCACTCACCAGATAATTCACGTAGTCTGCATACCACGGAGGAGGATCTTGGGTTATAGCAAAAAGTTGCTCATCAGGAAAAACTTCTTTAATATCTCCACCCCCCTCAACATGATCATGATTTTCCAGCCTTGAGAGATGCTCAACTACTTGGTTATCAGTGCCTTTTCGGTCTCTTATCTCCACATCCAATTCCTGCAACAATAAAACCCAGGGCATCAATCTAGCTTTAGATTCTTTCTTTGTAAATAAATACCTGATTGCAGCGTGATCTGTGTGGACTATAAATTTTGTTCCCACCAAGTATGCCCGGAAATTTTCAAAGGCCCACAGCACAGCTAACAGCTTCTTTTCAGTGGTGGTGTAATTCTGTTGTGCATCATCAAGGGTCTTACTCGCATAGTAAATGGAATAAAACACCTTGTCTTTCTTTTGGCCTAGCACTCCCCCAATTGCATGGTCACTTGCATCACACATAAGTTCAAATGGTACTAACCAATCAGGTGCAACAATTATGGGGGCAACTACCAATTTCTTTTTGAGCTACTCATATGCCTTCAGGCAGGGTCCATAAAAATTGAACTTGACATCTTTTTCCAGCAACCTGCACAAAGGAGTAGCAATTTTAGAAAAATCTTTAATAAAGAGCTTATAAAATCCTGCGTGTCCCAAGAAACTCCGGGCGCCCTTCACTGAAATTGGTGGAGGTAGTTTTTCAACTGCCTCCACTTTTGCCTTATCAACTTCGATTCCACTTTTAGATACTCTATGACCCAAAACGATGCCTTCCTGCACCATAAAGTCACAATTCTCCCAATTTAACACCAGATTCATTTCTTCACAACGGGCCAACACCATGCTAAAATTTTTCAAACCATCATCATAAGATGACCCAAAGACTAAGAAGTCATCCATGAACACCTCTACGAAATTTTCCACCATATCAGTGAAAATAGCCATCATACATCTATGGAAGGTGGCTGGTGCATTGCAAAGACCAAATGGCATTCGCTTGAAGGCGAAGGTGCCATAAGGGCAAGTAAATGTGGTCTCCTCCTGATCTTTTGGGCATATGACAATTTGATTGTAACCTGAATGCCCATCCAGAAAGCAATAATATCCATGCTCTGCTAATTTGTCCAGCATTTGATCAATGAATGGGAATGGGAAGTGATCCTTGCGGGTTGCTTTGTTGAGCCTTCGATAATCAATGCAAACTCTCTAGTCCGTAACAGTTCGGGTAGGAATTAGCTCATTCTTTTCATTCTCAATCACAGTCATCTCTCCCTTTTTGGGCACACATTGAACCGGGCTCACCCAATTGCTGTCAGAAATAGGGAAAATGATACCTGCATCCAGCAATTTTGTTACTTCTTTCTTCACTACTTCTTTCATGATGGGATTTAGCCTTCTTTTCTGCTCAACACTCGGGCGATGTCCATCTGCCAAAAAGATTTTATGCATGCAAAACGATGGGTTGATTCCCTTAATATTTGTAATGGTCCACCCAATCGCCTTTTTGTGCTCACGAAGTACCCTAAGCAATTTATGTTCTTGTGTATTGGTCAGGCTGGATGAGATGATCACGTGCAATGTCTCAGTGTTCCCCAAATAAGCATAACGTAAATGTGTTGGGAGAGGTTTGAGTTCCAGCTTTGGAGCCTCTTCAATAGATGGCTTAGGAGGGGTTAGAGTAACAGGCTTGTTCAACTCTTCAAATTTTCCTAGCCCGTGGAGGTAACTGCAGGATACTTCAAGAACTTTCTCAATGTCTCCCCTTGTTTCATCCCCACATTCTTCTTCATCCCCAACTAACACTCGCTCAAGAGGGTCAACAAGACTCATGTATGGAACCATTGATGCTGATTTGCTTTCCACTACAGTAATCATAGATAGCCCGTAGCTAAGAAGGGACGCCCCAAAATAAATGGGACTTCCTGATCGGGATCATAGTCCAAGATAATGAAATCAGCTGGGAATATGAAAGAGCCCACCTGAACCAGCACATCTTCAATTACTCCCTCAGGGTGAGAAAGGGAGCGATCAACCAATTGTAAAATCAATGTTGTTGGGCGTGGCTCACCCAATCCCAACAGCTTGAACACAGATAGCGGCATCAAATTTATGCTTGCCCCTAAATCGCACAAAGCTTGCCCGACTGCATGCTTACCAATTGAGATTTGGATAGTAAAACTACCCGGATCTTTTAATTTCTGAGGTATCTTGCTTTGAATTCTTGATCTAACTTCCTCTGTGAGCGCCACGGTTTCGAACTCAGTCAGCCTTCATTTATTGGCCACAATGTCCTTGATGTATTTAGCATATTTAGGCACCTTGCAGAATGTCTACCAGTGGAATATTGATTTGTACCTGCTTCAAGAGGTCAAGAAACTTTTTGTATGCGGCATTATCTTTCACCCCCAATTGATCCCGGATCATTACTAAACATAAAAACACTTAAAATTAATATAAATCATCATATTTAACATCTAAAACTCACGAAACAAAAGTAAAATATGAGGCGATATACATAGAAATCTATACACTTTAAGCTAAACATCAACACCCCACACTTAGACTCTTGCTCGTCCTCGAGCAATGGGACAATCTACTACCCTTCAACACGTACCAAGCTCATTATCAAGGAGTATTTTACTTTTCAATCACACACCTTACCCCTTTACTATGATCGATACCGGTAATCAAGTATGAACATACAAAATTTCACATTCTTCCCCTTCTTTAAACATGCCCAAGTATAACAATTTAATCAATCATACCAACAACCTATGTGCAACCACCCAACCTCAAGAGTCAACTTGCAACCACTAAGACCTCTCAATTCACGCACCTACCCAACAATAAAGTTTACAACGTTACCAATCGTTTATGAGATCATGTGCCCTCACCAACAATAAAAGAGTGAATATAACTAGTCCACACATTCAAATATGCTTTTGAACATAATTTAAGGACATCACAAAATTGAACAAATTCACTCACTCTCACAAAGAATTCATATGCATTATGTGGTCGTACCATAAGCTTGCCCTTAGTGTAGATCTCTACTAATTCAAGGTAGCCAAATCTAGGATCAATTAGCACTTTTAAGGTTGTAATGTAGGCTAAGGGGCAGTTAGGATATATTTAGGAATAGTGACTAACCCTCCTAAGCACTTTAATACACGACCTTCACAAATCAACACATATTCTTCTCAACAAATTCCCTTGCCACAATTCATATTCAACATAGCCCTTTTTCAATTAAGCACTTTTACATTTTCACTGGCACAAATTAATAAAAATTTGAGGTGTGTATCTTTTTTTTGTACATACTTTTACTATTTATTTTCTTTATTTCCTACACACACTCCATACATGAAGATTCAATGGCTAGTTACATTTGAATACAATTTTAGTGCACCAACGGGCCCTTCCATGGCTCCACTCAAAAGCTACTCCCCAATTTCTCACTTTACTTCTTTTAGTGACTAAGTTCCTTAGGAGATAAAGGTGAAAAAATCTCAATTTAAGAAAAAAATAGAGGTACGGCTTGTAATGTGGGCACCAAAGAAAAGGTCGAAAGGCTCAAAGGGGCTAGCAATGGAAAATTTAATTCTTATGTGACAAGCACATCCATGATCAAACAAGAAAATACCTACGTCATCTCCTACACTAGCATAACCTAAAATTTCACTTTGATTAACACATGGGGAAAGTTCTAGACTACACAAGTTAGCATAGAAAATCACTAAACCTCACTCACACGTTGCACATGACTCAATCACAACGGTTTTATTCAACTCTAAAGTCAAGAAAGCACACAAAATTGAGAGAATTAAGCAATATTACACTATGTGGCATACAAGTCAAGCAACTAAGCTAAGGCGTCATAAAATAAATAGGTATTTTAGCATACAAGTCAATGGGTATCTGAAAGTTACTCAGTTTCTTCCTAACTACTCTAAAAAATATAATTTTAAGTGCCCGGTTCGAGCTACACCCTTGGAAAAGAACAGGTGCCCAAAGAAAAACTAAGGGATACAACCTACCTATCCTAAGAAAAAAAATAAAAATCTTTTTGGTGGTTTTTAAATCGGACTTTATCCCTCAAGAAAATTATCCAACAGATCCATCGTTGGGAAAAATCCGAACTTTTTCTATTTTTTTATTTTTCTTTTCGTTTCTTAACTAAAAAAATTAATTTTATATAATTACACTTCACTTCAGAAAGTAGATTTCCCACCCCACACTTATGTTATACATAGTCCTCGATGCATGATCACAAAGAAAAACATTAAAACAAGGGTGAAAAATACTCCCTGAGACCCTCTCGGACCTAGCTCGGACATGATCCTCAATCTTTAGAGTCGGGATGACCCCAAACTTAAGCTCAAACATGCCCCTCAGCTTCAACTTTTGGGTACTCAGACTTCCCCTACTTTGAAAAATAAAAACAACACAAATCGACACTAAAAAAACATAATAGATATACAGGATGGGTTGCCTCCCAACAAGCACCTTATTTATAGTTGTGGCACGACTCTACTACTCTACTCAGGCTGGGCTCTTTCTCTTCTTCTTTCTCCCATGAACCCTAGCCTTTTTGCAAGCTCTTAACGGGTCTCCTTTTTCATCTCTGGCTCTTTTCTCAATTATCTTTACCCCCTCAGCTTGCAACACCACCTCCTCGGGATCACTGTCATTCACAGAAGGACTCTGCTCTATCCCCTTCACGTCGACCACAGTAATCATGCACAGGTCCTCATAATGCTTTGGGAGTTTAAGTGTCTTGTACACATTAAAAGTGACATCCTCATCATCAACTCTCATTTTTAACTTCCCTGCCCTCACATCAATAATTGCTCCACCGGTAGCTAAGAATGGTCGCCCCAAATTAATGGGCACTTCCTCATCTGCCTCGTAATCAAGAACAATAAGTCAGCAGGGAGAATAAACTTTCCCACTCGAACTAACACATCCTCAATAATTCCTTTTGGCATAATGTCACGCCCCGAAATCCCACCATCAGGCCGTGATGGCATCTAACGTAGAACCCGCTAGACAAGCCAACATGTATGGATAAACTAGCATATTAACATCAATTTAACAGAATAAACTAAAACGGTTCACAATTTAACAGCGAAAATAAATATGGTTTCAAGCTAAATAAGGACAACATAATACAACGACGCGTAAATTTCCCAAAACCTGGAGTCACAAACTCAAGAACTGTCTATAAGAGTACTAAATACAAGTGTGAAAGGAAATACATGACTATCTCTGAAACTAGAGGAAAATAAGACATAAACGAAGACACAGGAATGGGAGAGATGCCAAGGTCCATGAACGCCAGCGGGTATACCTTGAAACCTCTAGGATACGCTGGAAGACACTCCCATTAATGATGTCCTCCGAGTCCGGCTGCGTAATCTGCACAACATAAAGAAGTGCAAGTGTAGCATCAGTACAACCGACCCCATGTACTGGTATGTGTCTAGCCTAACCTCGACGAAGAAGTGACGAGGCTAGAACCGGACTACCAAATAAACCTGTGCAGTTCAAATAAATATATATACATACATACAACGGATAAGAAATATAGAGAGAAAACAATTAATAAAGGAAGGGGAACATGTTTTGGGGAGATAACAGTTTCATATAAGAATCCCAATAAGGACAAGAACAACAAAGCCAGCATATCAATAAGGACAAGAAATCACAAACTTGCACGGCATCACCCTTCGTGCTTTTACTCTCTTTCCTCACAGTATAATCAATGAATATCGGTACGGAATGGTACATCGTACGACACGGCATCACCCTTCGTGCTTTACACTCTTTCCTCACCATATCAAACAATGCACGGCATCACCCTTATTGCTTTAGCACTCTTCCTCACCCAAACAGCAATCACAAACAAGGGCAAGGGAGTAAACAGAATAGAAATAGTAATCCAGGCAAGGGAACAATAATAGAAATCTCAACATCCCAGCGAGGGAGACAATACCAAACAATGCACGGCATCACCCTTCGTGTTTTATCACTCTTCCTCACAATAGTAAACAGTGCACGACATCACCTTTCGTGCTTTAACACTCTTCCTCACCAAAACAGCAAAAATAAACAAGGGCAAGGGAGTAAACAGAATAAAATAGAAATCCCGGCAAGGGAACATCAATTAAACAATTAAATCTCGGCAAGGGAACAATAGCAGCAATCTCTACATCCCAGCAAGGGAGATAATCACTAAAAGCAACAATGACCCGGCAAGGGTAAATTTTAGTAACTCTATCTCTTTCTTTCACTCACACTTCATTATTTACTCTATTACTTGAGCCAATGCTCTAAAGGATTCAGTTATCTCATATATCTTCATCATTCGTGTTACAATTTGAGCCAATGCTCCCAAGAGTTTAAAGATTTCAATTCCCTTCACATGTTCTTCACAACATATAGAAATCATCAATTAAGCGTGAAAATTACCAAAAAATCAGAATATTCACAATATAAGGACTCACGGTCATGCTAGACACCAATGTATAGATACTCGTCACCATGCATATACATCGTATTTGACAATTAGAAAGTAGCAAATAATACTCAACTCCTATTCCCTCAAGCTATGGTTAGACCAAACACTTACCTCGGGTCCAAAGAATAGCAATCAACCCTCTAACACCGCCTTTCCTTTAGAATTCAACTCCGGAATGGTATTATCTAGACATAATCAACTCAAGTATATCAATAAGGATTCAATGACTCAATTATATAGCCTAATTATCCATTTCCTAGCATTCTTCCAAAATTATCAAAATTCGACCCCGGGCCCGCTCGCTCGGATTCTTATAATTCTCAAAGGGAACACTCACCCAAAGCCTAAGGATCATTAATATACGATTTTTACTTGATTTCATGGCCAATTCGTAGAAAATTCTCAAATGATCACAAGTTTTAGGTTACTACCCAGTTTTTTGAATTTTTGCACTAGTTTATGTAGTTAATTAAGCTAGGATGCATGCATGAAACAAATTTCCGGGTGGATTTCACTTACCTTACAAGACTTGGTTGATAGCTCTTAAAAATGGAGGAAAATCGCCCAAGGAAGAAGAAGGAATTAAGAAAAATAGGTTTGAAACCCGCATTTAAAACACAGTGCCTGAACAATGATCTCGCACCTGCGGCTCTGGGGACCGCACTTGCGGTCTCGCACTTGCGGTCTCGCACTTGCGAGAAGAATCTCGCACCTACGGAAATGGGCTAGGGAGTCTGGGCTCACACCTGCGGAGTGGAGACCGCACCTGCGAGAAATGTTCCGCACGTGCGATAATTGGCCAGGCCATTGGTGAGTGCACCTGCAATGCTGGGCAATCGCACCTGCGGTCACACTAGAGCAGGTGCACCAGCAGCTTTGTTTGCATTTTTTTAGCCCCGCTAGGTGCCCGGAAGGCAACTGGGCCCACCCGAGCCCTAGTCCAAATATACTAACGAGTCCCAAATCATAATACGGACTCGCTCGAGCCTTCGGAACACTCAAAACAATGCTAAAACTCGAAATCACACCCCCAAACCTCAAGAACCAAACTTAGGAATTTTAAGTTTTCTAAACTTCGCTAACAACGTGCAGAACTGACCTATACAACTCGCAATGATACCAAATTTCACAGATAACTCACACAACATCTTACGAACTTGTCCGTGCGATCAAATTGCCAAAACAACATCATATACATCGAATTAAGCCTCAAAATCCAGGAATTCTATAAAATTTCATAAAGCATCAAATTTCCCATTTTAAGTCTGAAACACGTCAAACGAAATCTGATTTCAACCAAACTTTACATAAAGTACTTAAGCCATATATAAGACCTGTACCGAGCGCCGGAACAAAAATACGGGCCCGATACCATCACTTTCTAATCAGATTTCATTTTCAATTTCCTTAAGTATCTTCAGAAAACAATTTTACTCAAAAATTCATTTCTCGGGCTTGGGACCTCGGAATTCGATTCCGGGCATACGCCTAAGTCCCATATTTTCCTACGGACCCTACGGGACCGTCAATTCACGGTTCCGAGTCTGTTCACCCAAAATGTTGACCGAAGTCAAATTTATTCATTTTAATATCAAATCTTAGCATTTTTCACAGAATTTAATATTTAAGATGTCAGACTATGCGCACGGACTGTGCATGCAAATCGAGGAAACTTCAAATGAGGTTTTCAAGGCCTCGGAAGTACGGAATGGGTAATAAAACAGGTGATGACCCTTTGGGTCGTCACATATAACTAGTGACCTATCTACTAACTGTAAAGTGATTGTGGTAGGTCTAAGCACTCCCAATCCGAGTTTCTTGAACAAAGAAGAGGGCATCAAATTTATAATAGCCCCTAAATCACATGGGGCTCTACCAACTTCTTTTTTTCCAAGGGACAAAGTAATTGTGAAACTCCCAGGATCCTTCAACTTAGGAGGAAGTTTACTCTAAACTCTGGCACTGCACTCTTCAGTAAGTGCAACTGTTTCGAAATCTGCATGTCTTTGTTTGTTTGCCACGATATCTTTGAGATACCTTGCATACTTAGGCACTTCTTGCAAAATTTCCACCAAAGGCAAATTCACACTTACTTGGCTCAAAATATCTAGGAATCTCTTGTACTTAGCATCATATTTTTGCCTCTGCATTCTTTGTGGAAACGGAGGTGGTGGACTTGTTTCAATTACTGGCTCGGGTCCTTTATCATCTTTCTCATTACCCTCAGCTGGCTTGGGAACTAATTCTCCTTCAGGATGAGCTGTATTCTTCTTTGTCTTTGGAGCTTCTTCTAGTATTCTTCCATTTCTCAAGGTAATTGCATTGACTTGAGCCTTAGGATTGGACTCAGTATCACTAGGAAAAGCTCCTACTGGTCTGGTATTTTGGGCACTAGCAAGTTGTCCCATTTGGCGTTCCAAATTTCTCATTGCTGCTGCTTGGGCTTGGTGATCAGCCATTATTTTCTGATTGAAAGCAAGTTGGACGTTCATCATTCTCTTCATAATTTCCTCAAGGCTAGCTGATTGTTCAGCCAGAGGTGGTCTGAATTGTTGTTGAGGTGCTTGAGGCCAATATTGATTCTGATTGCCTTGATTTCCACCTCAAGAGAAATTTGGGTGGTTCCTCCAGTTGGGATTGTAAGTGTCCCCATACTGATTTGTTTGGCCTCGATGTACATTACCCACAAAATATACAGACTGTGGATTTGCTGGGCATAGATTGATCATGTGACCCTCTCCACAGACTTCACAAAATACCTGAATCTGTTGAACTGGTTGCACTGGTTGGACCTGTTGCAGTGGTTGAGACTGTTTCTTGTTAATGATCAGGGTCATCTGATTGACTTGGTTAGTCAATGTAGAGATTTGAGCTGACACTACTGAGACAACATCTAGTTCAAGAACCCCTGGCGACTTTTGAACCACATTCCTTCCCATCTCACCTTGCCAGTCTGGATTGCTTTTGGAGAATATATTCAACAATGCAAATACTTCATAATAATTCTTCTCCAATACCTGACCTCCAGTTGCTGCATCCACCACAATTTTGTTTAGGTATGGGGCCCCTCAATGAAAGTGTGAACTAACACCTTGTTTGTCTGATTGTGATGAGAATGGTCTCTGAGTATCCCCTTGAACCTTTCCCGTGCTGAATATAAATATTTGCCTGCTTTCTGTTTAAATGAGACTATCTCACTTCTGATCTTTGCAGTCTTTCCTGAAGGGATGAACCTTGCCAGAAATTTTCTCGTCAAATCGTTCCATGTCGTAATGGAATTAGCTGGTTCTGCCTGAAGCAGAGAGAATGGGAAAAGAGTGAGCCTCACATAATCTGGCGTGACCCCGTTAGTGATATAAGTATCACTAATCTCCAAGAAGTTCAGAATGTGCTGTTGTGGATCCTCGTGTGGAAGACCCATAAACTGCCCGTTTGCATGAAGTAGCTGGATCATGCTTTGTTTTAGCTCAAAGTGCCCAGTGATTCTAGGCTTCACGATGCTGGAGGTAACATTAGCAATACTGGGCATTCCCGAACAGCCATGTGTTGTTTCTCTGCCATGTTCACAAGAATTTGAATGAGGTCCTGAATATTGTTTATATCCCTTGCTTCCCTCAACCTTCTGTGAAATGTTCTCTCAGGTTCAGGGTCAAAGCCGTCGATTCTGTCTTGGCTTCTGAACCTACACATTCAATCAAAGTTCCTGAGATTAGAGTAACAATAAAATAATATTAGACTAGACAAAATAAACAACTAGAGCAAAAACTAGAAAGTAGTCGATATTCAAGTCCCCGACAACGACACCAAAAACTTGTTGGTCCCAAATGCACACGCAAGTATACGTGGTCGTACAAGTAATATAATGATAAATCTAGTGTCGAACCCACAGAGACTTGTGTAAACTAATTACTAAATCACTATAATTGTTATTAAATCAAGCCAAAATAAAATCCAGGAATGTAACTATATTATACTTTGATTCTAAGAAATAACTAATTATCAAGTAACAAGTTGAATGTGGTGTATTCAATAGAGACAAGTATTCCAGGGTTGTGATAAATTCACCACTCGTACTGCATTCTAATTAACTTTCCCCTTCATATAATTCACTCATGGTTGCTAATTAATCGATAATTTATCTCATAGCCTTCTCCCGAAGCACTACCGCCTATTCTCAATAGATTAACGCATATATTCCTATGAAATTAATCTATCAGAACGCATTAAGATTATGATATTTAATTAAGCACGGTGACTAGGTATATTCCTATCCTAACCACAAATCCGCTCCCCTGAAGGGTTAAGATCGCGCTCTCTTCAATTCTTCTCTAATCTATACACGTCTTTCCCAAGCATAACATAGATAGTATATAGAACCTAACTGCTGGTTAGACAATTAAGCAATTAAATACAGAATTGAAGAAACAACCATATATTGAGTGAATTATAATCAAGGTTAAACTAATGTCGAATAACAATATTCATGGCTAAACCACAGCCCAGAACAATGGGTGTTTAACCGCTCATGCTAAAATCAAACAATTGTATAAGTGTTGAATCAATTGTAAATACTAGAAAAAGATGAAGAAAACTGAGAATCCTTCACTCCCTAGCTATTCCGTGTGTATATTCTCTCCAAAGTGTTGTCCAACCCTAAAAAATAATCTTAGACTTGCTTTTATACGTGTTGGGTAGGTTTAGGGCCGAAATAACCGTGTCCCGGGCAAAATAGGACAAAATTCTCGACATGGGCGCCCTGGCTAGCGTTGGGCGCCCACCAGTTTTAGCTACTGCCCACAGCGCCACAGGTGGGGCTGGGTGCTACCTGTTGCACCCAAATTCGCAATTTTCCTGGTTTCGTCTGTTTTGGCTCTAATTTCGCGCGTTTCGCCCCCAATTGATCCCGGATCATTCCTAAACATAAAAACACTTCAAATTAATATAAATCATCATATTTAAAATCTAAAACTCATGAAACAAAAGTAAAATATGACGCGATATACATAGAAATATATACACTTTAAGCTAAACATCAATTACATATTGATGCAACTACTAAAAATATTTGATGTGTCATAGTCACTTCGTGGATCAATTTTCCCATGATTCTGTATATACATGATTTGATATGTGGTTCCAACAGTTTGTAAGTGTATACACACACACACACACACAGTGAATGTATAAAAATTGATTCATAAGTTGTGCTAACTTATGAATTGTAACGACCCGACCGATCGTTTTGAGAATTTAAGCTTCGTTCGGTGGCATAAGGTCTTGAATAGCTCCACATTGTGTATATCGACCTATGTGCGTGGTTGGATTCAGTTACCGAATGATCCGGAGTCGAATTGGAAGGAAAATTTCAGTTTTTGGGAGCTTAAGCGATGGAAGTTCGAAGGTTTGACTTTGTGTAAAAGGCCTCAGAATTAGTTTTGAGTAAGCCAACATCTTCGTATGGTGATTTTGGACTTAGGTGCGCGTCTGAAATTGGTTTAGGAGGTCCGTAGAGTAATCTGAGGTAATTCGGCGAAAGTTAGAATCTCGGCGATTTCGGCCGATAGGTGAAATTTTGGTATTGGGCTCGGAATGGAATTCCGAGAGTGGCTGTAGGTCTGTTGTGTCATTTATGACTTTTCTGCAAAATTTGGCGTCATTCCGGGTTGAATTGATAGGTTTCGGCTCGAGTTTTGATATTTGAAGATTTGAAAATTCATAAGTTTGATTTTTTGTTTGATTTGTCTTTTTGGTGTTGTTTTATGTGATTCGAAACCTCGAGCGAGTCTGTGCTAGGTTATATGACTTGTTTGTGTGATTATACAGGGTCTGGGGGGCCTCGGGTGCGTTTTGGATAGGCTTCGAGTCAATTTCCTTCAATTTTTCACAGCTGTTCTGTCTGCTGGTTTTTCCTTCTATGGGATCGCATAGGATTAGCCGCGAACGCATAGTGTCCTATTGATCCACCCAATTTTTCTTCTATGTGTTCGTCCGTCCCTCCTCGCATTCGCGTAAGACTTTCCCCTTCCTTCTATCTGATCGCATGCAATATCTCGCGATTGCATAGTGTATATTGGACAGTAGCCATATTTTCCTTATATGCGATCGCATCAGTCCTTACGCGACCGCGTAGCACATTTTAGGCCAGTTATTATTTTCCTCTACGATTGCACCTAACCTCTCGCGATCGCAATGCTTAAAAATCTGGGCAGACAGATTATATTCCAAATTTGAGGGTGGAGCCATTTTTATCACATTTTGACTTCTAGAGCTCGGTTCTTGGCAATTTTGGATGGGTTTTTCACGAAATTTGATTGGGTAAGTGTTATTCAACTAGAATTAAATATATTCCATGAATTAGTCGTTGTTTTTATCATTTACTTTGTGTTTTGAGTTGACGAAAAGTGTTGTTTTGAAAGAAAATTTCTAAAATGAAAAATCATGATATGAGGGACCTAATGGTATCGTATTTTGATAAATTTTGTATGGTTGAACTCATATCAGAATGGGTATTAAGATTTTGTAAAATTTGACGGGTTCCTAGGTGTGGTCCCGGGGGTCGACTTTTATATTCTTGTAAAGACTGAAACTTTATTATCCGCAATAGTTCCTTACAAGTTTTATGTGTATTTTGAAGTTGTTTTAGTTGATTTTAAGCCGTACGGAGGTCTTTTTGCCCGAGAAGTTCATTTTAGAGTACCGGGTTGTCGTCTTTGAGGTAAGTATCTTGCCTAACCTTGTGTGGGGAACTATCCCTTAGGATTTGAGTCTTCTATGTTGAATATAGCCTCTGTACGCGAGGTGACGAGTGCGTACTCGAACTTATTTGTAGAAGGTTGGCCTTTTAGGATTCTTAGGTCCTTATATCCCTGTGTATGAAGTTGTAATTGTTATGACTGAGTTCTTAATTGCTAGTTTCATCTCTTCCTGTTTAAATTAGAATTACTTGCTTTTAGATTTCCTTTGTTGTTTACTTGATCTTAATTGACCTGACTGAAGATTTTACCTCTTCTATCATCATGCTATATTTTTCTTCATAAACTGCCTACTTAGCCAAAATTTGTTTTACCTCGCCCTATAATTGTTTAGCATGCCCGTGGGTCGTATATTGTGATTGATATGATATTTAATTAAGCACTACTTAGGCCTAAATTGATGATTATACGTGTTGATGGTATTTTCTTGGCGTTTCCTATTGCGGAGAATTGATTAAAGTTGGGATTTATTTCGTGAAGCTAATTAATTAAGCAAGATTAGTTATAGTTGTTTCCCTTGCCGGGATGATATTGTTTTCATTGTTGACTCCCTTGCCGGGACAGTATGGTTTCTATTATTGTTCTTTTTGTTGATGATATTGTTTCCATTGTTGACTCCCTTGCCGGGACAGTATGGTTTCTATTATTGTTCATGTTGTTGATGATATTTTTTCCATTGTTGACTCCTTTGCCGGGACAATATATGGTTTCTATTATTGTTCATGTTGTTGATGATATTGTTTCCATTATTGACTCCCTTGTCGGTACAGTATGGTTTATATTATTGTTCATGTTGTTGATGAATACTTTACTCTAACAAATATAACCCAACACTTCCCAGAACCCGGTGTCACAAGTACGTGAGCAATTTCTAAGAATTTATACAAACATCACAAAGCCTGCCCTGAATACAAATTGGGCAAGGGAATATAAAATGAAAGTAAATACAGTACGAGGGAGACTCCGTCAGCTGCGGATCGCCTCCGGATGATGCAGCTCGCCTAAGTCTCTGAATGCTCCACATTGCTATGAAAGTACCTGTGCAATAAAAATGCACAGCAAGTGTAGCATGAGTACAAAAATAACATGTACTCAGTAAGTTGCCCCGCCTAACCTCGGAGAGGTAGTGACGAGAGGTCGCATTAGACACTCACTAAGGGCCGGAAAATTAATTAACAATGTAAGATGAACACGATAGGCATGTAAGGTAGTAAGACATCATATATATGAGGCACCGAAATCCAAATAAATGCTGGAAATAAACAATCAGTTACAACTTTCTCATTATTTTCTACAATATCATAAATAAATAATTTCTTCTTTATTTTCCCCCAATTTCTTTATCACTTCAAAATCATGAAGAAAAATATTTAACAATTTAGTATATGCATACGGGATAAGGACAACTAGCCTGAGCCGTCATAATAATCAACTTTGTGCACTGCCGAGGATCGAACCACCCGTACCAAAAGTGCATCTCTCAAAATAATAATCCTCTATGTGCAATGCCGAGGATCGAACGGCCCGTCCCATAAGTGCATGTAACGACCCTGCCGGTCATTCCGAGAATTTAACCTCGTTTCCCCCATTTCTGCTTCATTTTATATGGTTCAGCTTCATTTATGTGTGTGGGGTCGGTTGGTTCGGGTTCTGAGTGGTCATGGTGAGCATTGAGGTAATTAGTCTCTCAAGGTAGCCTAATAGTTGAGAAAGTTAACTGAGAGTTGACTTATTGGTGAACGACCTCGGAATGCGGATTTTATGGCTCGGATAGCTTCGTTAGGTGATTTGGGACTCACGAGTTTTTTCAGAATATTTTTGTGATGTCCGGTGTAGAATTAGGCTTGAATTGGCGAAAGTTAGTTGTTGGCGATTTTTGGTCGGCAGTGGAAAATAGGCTATCGAGGTCGGAATGGAATTCCGAAAGTTGGAACATGTTCGCAATGTCATTTTGGATGTGTCTACAAAATTTTAGGTCAATCGTAGGTGTTTTGGTTGGTTTCGGCGTAGTTGGAAAAATTTGGAAGTTTCAAAGTTCATAGGCTTGAATTTGATGTAATTTTGGTGTTTTCGTGGTGTTTTTGGAGTTTCGAAAGCCCGACTAAGTTGAAATAATGCTATGGGGTGTGTTGGTAAGTTTGGTTGGGGACCCGAGGGGCTCAGGATTGATTTCGGATGGTTGGCGAGATTTTTGGACTTGGAAATTTGCAACAATAGCTGCTGGTGTGGAAGTTCTGATCTTGACCGCACCTGCGGTCGGGAAGCCGCAGGTGCGATGTCGCAGGCGCGATGGGAGGAGCGCAGGTGCGAAAAGGCTAGGCTAAGGATTTTTCGGCAGGTGCTATGGGAAGATTGGCTGTAGGTGCGAAATTTGGTCGGGTAAGTGAAATTCCACAGGAACGCACCTGGGACCGCAACTGCGGGTCTGCAGGTGCGACTAAATGTCCGCAGGTGCGGAAATGACTGGCAGAACAGTGTATAAAGGGCCTCCGTGAAATTCATTTCATTTCACCATTTTTGCATGCGGGAGGAGCTCCTTTTAAGGCAAATTGGAGAGGGGATTCATGATTTTTCAGTGAAGGTAAGTTCTCGGGTTATTATCATTGTTTCTATGCTATTTTAATTCGAATTATGCTTGTATTTGAAGGATTAAAGTAAGAAAAGTTTGAAAATGGGAGGAAAGAGTTGGGAATTTCTTTTGGCATTAGTGGGCAATTGTGGTCCGATTTTGATGTTCTTGGTATGTATGGTCTTGTGGGAGGATAAGGGTTCTTATGATGTAAATATTATCGAATTCCGAGGCATAAGCCCGGGTCTCGGGTTTGGCCGAATTTCGAGATTTTTGTGTAATTGATAATTTTCGATTGGGTTGTGTTCCTTGAGTATATATTAATGATGTTGAACTGGTTTTGGCTAGATTCAGAGCAATCGGTAGCCAATTTGAAGGGCATGAGCACAGCAGACTAGTGTTGTGGCCCGATAGAGGTAAGTAATGGTTAGAAATCTTGTCCTGAGGGTATGGAACCCCGGTCTACATATTTCTCACTGATTTTAGAAAGGCGCACATGTCAGATGACAAGTATATGGCGCGTACTGATTTTTGGATTGGACTAGGTCCTCTCCTCGGCAACTAATGGGTTGCATATTTACTCAAAACCTTATATTAAATTATGTTCTAAAGATTTGTGAAATATTTGGGCTATAAGCCATGTTTGGGGCCTCGTGCCGATCTGTTTAGACCCTTTGAGGGATTTTTACTGATGTTTTCCTCACTATTTGTTGATGATTTCACTCAGTATCATTGTGCATACTGTTTTTCGAAACTCAGCATGATTTACAGCACTTTGAGAGTTAAACTTATATTTTGGGTCGAGTACCCTGTTTTTACTGATTCGTCCGAGGGGCCTTATGAGTGGTTCTATTGAGTGTGTCCGAGGGCCAGAGTGATGGTGAGGTGTTGAGTGAGGCCGAGGGTCTGATTTTGAGGATATGATACGCTACGAGGTGGTTTGATATTAGCGCTTGGGCTGAAGGAGCTCCTCTGGAGTCGGAGTATGTACATACCCTCAGTGAGTGCAGGCGTTTGGGCTGAAGGAGCCCCTCCGAAGTCGGAGTCTGTACCCACCTCCAGTGAGCGCATGTACCTACCGAGTGCCGAGTGACGAGTGATTGGGAGGAATGAGTGACTGTGAGGTGATGAGTGACTGTGAGGTGTTGAGTGACTGATTACGAGTGATGGTGAGGTATGCCCAAGGGGCTGATTATGAGAGACTGTAAGGCATGCCCGAGGGGCTAATTATGATACATGTTTTCCCCGAGGGGTTGATTATGATATATGTTTTTCCCGAGGGGCTACTGATGATTTTACTATTTTCACTCTGAGTTATGAAATATGTTTTGCCCGAGGGGCTACTGATGATTTACTACTCTCACTCTGAGCTTATGAAATATGTTTTGCCCGAGGGGCCTATATATGATTCATTTTATTTTTATACTAAATCTTTCGGTTGAAGTTGTTGAAAATTATAAATTCTTTAAAGGATTTTTCTGAAGTTTATTTTAAGACATGATGATTTCACATATCTATGTTATATTGTTGGAAAGGGGGGTTGTGCCTCTTGTGATTTGATGAAATTGATTTTATGTGTTTCTTGCTGCTCAGACCTGATTTATTTTTTACTACTGAGTTGGCGTACTCACATTACTCCCTGCACCTTGTGTGCAGATTCAGGTGTTAGGGCAGGGTGAGATGTCTATCTGTTCCAGAGATTCTCGGAGGTTTGCGAGGTAGCTGCATGCGTCCGCAGTCCTGCTCCCTCTCTTGTTTAATATTATAGATTTTATTTTTGTTGAGTTGTATATTTATGTAGATTCTCATGACCAGTGACTCCGGGTTCTCGGGGTTTGTATTTGAATGTTCAGTATAGATTTATCTGTTTATAAATGTTTAAAGGAAACTTTTATGGGTAATCAGTATATTAAAATTGTAAAAAGGAAGCTTGTTATGATTTGAGTTTGGGTTTTTGCTTGCCTAGTTCCATGATAGGCGCCATCACGACTGGCCTGAATTTGGAGTCGTGTCAGTTTGTTATCAGAGCACTAGGTTACATAGGACTCATCTGATGAGCAGGTTTAATAGAGTCTTGCGGATCAGTTCGGAGACGTCTGTACTTATCTTCGAGAGGTTGCGGAACCCTTAGGAAAATCTCACTTTTTTAAAATTCTTGTTGTGTGAATCCATTGTATTCAGCCAAGAGCGCAACTCTTGAATTCCTTCCATGCATTCGAGCGCGCATGAGAGTGCCTGGTATCAGCTGTGCATCGACGACTTGTGGCTTCCATGGGTGAGATGAGATTTTGCATTTTGGTAATGGGCCAGTCTGGAAGACTTGAGGCCAGATTCATTCTATGGCTTGATTGCTGAGATTTTCGTTGTGTGGGCACATGTATTGGGGACTTATATGTTCGTTCGTGTTCTTATTGATGAGAATTGGTGACTAGATGCCTATGTGGTGGGTGTGAATTGATTGTTAGATGTGTACAGGCTTTGAAATGTGTCGAAAGGGTTGGCTGGAAATGTGGTAAGATTTATTGAGTGTTTGATTTCTGTCTCGATTTGGTATATGGCCTGAGTTGTGAGTATGTTGGAAGACCTCTCATGTTGTGTAATTGTGGAGTGAAGCAGATTTCTCTGTTGGGTTATGAGTTCCTGGTGATGTCTTTGAGTTGATCGTTTGCCCCAGTAACATTCATGTATTTAATTGACGGTGTGTTCCGGCCGTGTTAACACTCTTTGTTATTGTATTCATTGATGGCGTCCTGACATATTTGCGCAGCCAGGAGTAGCATTCTCAGTATCTGAGGATGGCATTATAAGGATTTAGGGAGAAATGGCTCTATGCGAATTCTCCGAGAGTGAGTTTTGGCTCGGTTCAGTAGCATTATTGGGATATGTGGTGTCCAGTGAGGGTATTCATGTGGTCAGTTATGTGTGGGTAGAGCTTCCAGAAGCTCGAGATTTTTTTATGACCATCACTCCAGTGTTAGTTCTGCCATCGGCTTCAGGTTTTACCGTGTATTGTGATGCCTCGAAGGTAGGCATTGGTTGTGTTCAGATGCAGGAATGTGTAGTGAGTGCGTGATAGTTTTGGTCTTCAGAAATGTATGAAGAGATATCAGTTCAGGCTAACAGGGCAGGGGTATCTCTTGCGAGTTGTCCTAGGGTGTGTGGTCCCTATGTAGTTCTGTAATGAGTTCTCTTCTACCAGTAAAAGATATATGTTGTAATTGGAGTTCAGATCGCTTGTGGAATTTGGCATGGCTATTACGATAGTGGATGCGAGATTGGAAATTGATTTGAGTGTTAGATGGTTTGGGTCATATAAGCTGATGAAGTATTTAGTTGAATCCCACCACAGTATGATGACAGTCATAATGTATGGGCATAGTCTGGTTTGTCTTGATCCTTGGCTTTGAGCCAAGTGGGGGAGTTCGTTATTGATAAGTTGATTACACGATTATGTGTGGTATTGGTTTCAGTTTGAGGTATACTGGTAAATCAGTTATGACCTGCAGGTATGGGATCTGGGAATGTCACGAGTAATGGAAATTTCTTCGATATAGGTTGTAGTGTTCTTGTTGGGTAATTGGGTTCTATTGAATGATTTAGTGGAAATTGTAAAAGGTGTAGTGTGTGTAGTGTATGAATTTGCTTGTGATTTCAAGTGAGTGGATTACTTTCCTAGTATGTTAGTGTGCAATGGTTCAGGTCGATTATGTCTAATTGGTCAGTGTGATTGAGATTTATGTTGGAGGATGTCAAGACTTGTGGTATTCTACATCATCACGGATTCTACATATCGGTATCAGGAAGGTGAAGGTGAAGGTAATGGCTTTAGATTCGCAGGAAGTCCCTTCAAGGTAAGTAATTTGAATGTGGTACTTTTGGGGATAAATGGGAGCGAGTATTCGGCGGCTTATGAGCCTTGGACGGTATGGTTATATGCTTGGGTCGCATGTGGTGAGTCTGGGTTGCAAATTTTTGGTATTACGGTAGGAAGAAGTATCAATTTGAAGGTAAGTCAGAAGAAACTTGGGTAAATAGGGAAACTTGGTAGTAGATCGGATCGGCATGGTAAGGGATACGATTAGTTCCTTGGGGTGTTCATAAGGTGACGAGTTTTTCGGGTGTTTCTTAGCAATGCTCTTGGATTCTTGGTGGCCTGCGGTAGTTTGGTTGAGATAGAAGAGTTCAGTCCTGATGGTTTGGTGTTGTGCAAATGGGATTTCGGATAGTTCCTGGTGGTTTCCACTGCGGTTATATTTTCTTATGGCGTGTAGTGAATTTGTTTCAAAAAGGGATCCAATGGAAGTTCTTGTCTAGTTGGGTACGTAGTAGCTTGTGGCTTAGAAGGGACAATGGAGTTCCCGTATTTTTCCTAGGTTGGCATGGCGTGTGCGGTATGTTGGGTGGAGTTGAGATTTGCATATGTGAGGTCACAGTTTGGTTCTGAAAGAAAGGTCATAAATCTTAGGCAGCGTGGGCAATTTCAGATAACTAGGTAGATGATGTCACTAATGGGTGCGACTTGATAAGGGTATATATTTCAGAAAGAGCAATGTGTTTGAGTTAAGGTTACTTCATTGGTATCAAAGCGCCCTATTGTTGGATCGACTGTTGATATTCAAGGTTGCTTGGTCAACGGAAGAATTATAGGGGTAATACCCGTGGAATGAGTGAGTATTGGGATGTGTTATGTATTCAAGCGGCGAAGTTGTGATCAGATATGGTAATCCGTACGTTTCATGGATCGCGAGACTGAGAGTTCTCATAAACAGGATATTTTGTGGAAGAAACTATGAAGAGGCGAGCTGAGCTAGTCGGATTTTAGTATGTACCATGATTCTGTCATTATGAAATTTTTGGTAAGTTATCTATCTGTTGTGGGTGATAAAAGTTAATTTAGGGTCACTGGTAGGCTAATGTGGGTGCGTGTTCTGCACCGGGTCAAAATTGTTGGCTCCAAGTTTCTATTATTGAGAAATGTACCATTCGATTGTGATTGAGTTTATTCATGTTCTAGAGTGATCTATGAGTTACCCTTCGGTGTTGCGAGGAGTGTGAGTATTGGTTATATGCACATATGGTGCGGTTCTAATTGGGCTTTATAGCTAGATTTGAGTAAGGTAAGTAATTAGGTGTTACGGGATTGAGGCGTGTTGGCTATATACCTTCTTTTTCAGGTGGCATGGCATTGTCCGGTTTCCATCGTGGTTATGGCAATGCACTTTGAGTACTTGATGTCGAATTTCGAATTGTTATTGATTTTTGGGCAAGGTGTCTTGAAATATTCCAAGTGGACCAGCGGTTGGATGAGAGCGCACAGTGTAGCGGATTTATGTAGGGGTATGACCTTTAGTATCAGATTCATGTGTTCTTGATTTTTATGGTGGGTGCCAGGTTGTTAGTATGATATGGTGATGGTAATTGTTAATGGCAGTATATTCCTCTCGTGTGGATCTTTTATACAATTTGATTACATTGGGAAGTTGTTGTTAAGTGCCCAAGTTGCACAGGTTTTGGCTTCAAATTTTATCGATGTGTCGAATGGTTAGTGTCATGTTATCAGGGTGGTTGTGATGGATGAGAGGAGGTCATTGGACCTAGAATGAATATTTTCGGAATTTTCTACAGCATAGTTGAAAGGATAAATATCGGGAGTCGGCTTCGAATCTGCTATAATTCCGGTTGGGAAGGGAGAGTTACATATCTGACTTATCGAACGAATGGTTGTTAGTTCTACGTGCTTCTTTCATCATCGACAGTATATGGAAGTGTTAGAGCGAGGCATTTCTTGATAAGAGGTAGTGTACCGGTATTGGGTTGTTCTGAGCAGTTATTGTGGTTAAAGAGTTATTGCTATGGGTGTTTGAGTCACGCGGTGTATTATGTGATTTCATCTGGGGTGCATATATGGCTTGATTCAGCATGTTCAGACTCGTCGAGTTTATAGTTATGGAAATTTTGATCTAATATATCATTTCTGAAGCGGGAATTTAGTTCTAAGGTTTATGGGCCAGAATTTGGATTTCGAAATTTCAATGGTATGGTGCTATTGGAACTATATGGGATTGGGTGACGTCGGATCACCCCGGGTATGTGCATGGTAATATATGTAACAGTTTGATAGTATTGGAGAGCAACTCTTGGCACGTTCGAGGACGAACGTATGTTTAAGTGGGGGAGGATGTAACGACCCGGCCGGTCGTTCCGAGAATTTAGCCCCGTTTCCCCCGTTTCTGCTTCATCTTATGTGGTTCAGCTTCATTTATGTGTGTTGGGTCGGTTGGTTCGGGTTTTTGAGTGGTCATGGTGAGCATTGAGGCAATTAGTCTCTCAAGGTAGCCTAATAGTTGAGAAAGT
>ML416282.1:120631-182746 GCA_005239525.1 Nicotiana knightiana | reverse complement strand
GAAACCTATCAAATCACGTCTGATTGACCCCAAATTTTTCACACAAGTCATATTCGACATTACAAACCTGCTCCAACTTCCGGAATTGCATTCCGACCCCGATATCAAAATTTCCACTTCCGGTCGAATTTCTCGAAAACCTTCAAATTTCTATCTTTAGCCAAATGACTTCAAAATGACCTCCGGACATCCGAATTCACTTCCGATCGCGCTCCTAACTCCAGAATCACCATACGAAGCTATTCCCAAACTCGAAATCCCAAACGGACATCAACATTACTAAAATGCGCTTCAAGCCAAACTTAGGAAATTCTTTCAAAAATGCTGACTTCCACAATATACGTCGAAACGCTCCCAGGTAATCCAAAATCCAATCCGGACATACGCCCAAGTCCGAAATCATCATACGAACCTGCAGGAACCTTCAAATCCTAATTCGGAGGTCGTTTACTCAAAATTCCAATCTTAGTCAATTTCTCCAACTTAAAGGCTTCTGAAATGAGAATTTTCTTGCCAAACCAACTCTAAACTTTCCGAAATTCAATTTCGGCCACACCTACAAGTCATAATACGTGAAATGGAGCTGCTCACAACTTCAAACCACTGAACGATGTCCTAGAGCTCAAAACGACTGGTCGGGCCGTTACACATCGTATCAGCCATAGGCAAGATTAGAGATACCAGGTGGCCCAAGACCATGCAGTCAACTCCTTCCCATAGGAACCCCAACTTAATGTGCAAATACCATGGCACTACGGTCATAGGACCGAAGATTACAGACAGCTTCGAGAGGAGGTAGCTCGATTGTTCAACGAAGGGCACCTCCGAGAGTTCCTCAGTGACCGTGCCAAGAATCATTTTCGAGAGAGAGATGCAAATAGAAAGAATGAACAAGAGGAGCCACAGCATGTCATTCATATGATCATCGGAGGATTCGACGTCCCACAGGGACCCATATTCAAACGAACGAAAGTATCCATCACAAGGGAGAAGCGATCTCGGGACTACATTCCCGAGGACACCCTCATATTCACCAAGGAAGACATTGAGGCCTTATCTCAGCCTCATAACAATGCAGTAATCTCTATCCTTTTAAATAAAATTCAAGTTAAACGTGTGCACGTGGATCCAGGTAGTTCGGCCAATATAATCAGGTCGAGGGTCGTGGAGCAGCTCGGGTTGCTCGACCAAATCATACCCGCCTCTCGAGTCCTGAATGGATTCAATATGGTGAGTGAAGGGGGAAATAATCCTCCCAGTCAACGTGGTCGGAGCAATACAAGACACCAAGTTTCATGTCATCGAAAGTGACATGAGGTACAATGCCTTACTTTGAAGGCATGGATACATAGCATGAGGGCAGTACCATCAACTCTTCATCAAATGATGAAGTTCCCAACAAAGGATGGAGTAAAAACGGTGTATGGAGAGCAGCATGCAGCTAAGGAGATGTTCGCAATACACGACTTGGAACCAGTATCGGCTCCATCTCCCTCGGGGAAGTCAAAAGACGAACAGGTAGCTAAATAGAAATCACAGTCTGTACCCTCGGTTGAGCCCGAGGGACAGGTGGTCAAGGTTGAAGAGGAAGATTTCCTCACCCCTCGAACCTTCGCTGCCCCCGAGGAGTCAGATGCAATGAAGTCCATAGTCGAAGAGCTCGAGCAGACCGTATTGATCAAACATCTTCCAGAACGAAAGGTATACCTGGGAACGAGATTAACCCCCGAACTCAGGAAAAAATTATTCAATTTCTTATTGATAACATTGATTGCTTCGTTTGGTCCCATTTAGATATGACAGGGATCCCACCGGAGGTGACCACCCATCGACTAAGTGTCGATCCCAGGTTCAAACCGGTGAAGCAAAAAATAAGGCCTTAGTTCGAGGTAAAGCATACATTCATCAAAGATAAGGTAACTAAGCTTCTTAAAATAGGATCCATTAGGGAGGTAGAATACCCCGAATGGCTAGCTAACGTTGTAGTAGTCCCTAAAAAGGGAAATAAACTGAGAATGTGTGTAGATTACAAAGATTTGAACAAAGCATGCCCTAAAGATTATTTCCCATTGCCAAACATCGACTGTCTAATCGATGCTACGGCTGGCCACAAGATCCTTACTTTTCTCGACGCCTACTCCAGGTACAATCAAATTCAAATGAACCCGCAGGACCAGGAAAAGACTTCGTTTATGACGAAGTATGGTAGATATTGCTATAATGTAATGCCCTTTGGTCTAAAAAATGCAGGAGCTACATACCAACGCCTAGTTAATAAGATGTTCGAACATTAAATAGGAAAGTCTATGGAAGTTTACATTGATGACATGTTAGTTAAGTCCCTGCGCACATAGGACCATTTGACTCATTCGCAGGCAACATTCGATATCCTAAGAAGATACAACATGAAGATCAACCCCGAGAAATACGCTTTTGGAGTCGGCTCGGGCAAATTTTTGGGTTCATGGTGTCAAACAGGGGATCGATATCAACCCCGACAAAATCAAAGCCATCGAGGAGATCACCGTGGTAAATAATGTGAAAGTAGTACAGTAAATGACCGGGCGGATAACAGCCTTAAGTCGATTCATCTCGAGGTCATCGGATTGGAGTCATCACTTTTTCTCCCTTCTCAAGAAGAAAACAACTTCGGGTGGACTTCGGAATGCCAATAGACCTTGGGAGAATTAAAGCGGTATCTCTCGAGCCCACCTTTTCTCCATACCTCGAAGGAGGATGGAACACTATACTTGTATTTGGCCATGTCCGAAGTTGCAGTAAGTGGCGTGTTGGTTCGAGAAGAACAAGGTACGTAATTCCCTGTTTATTACATAAGTCGGACCATGGGAGATGCTGAAACCAGGTATCCGCACTTAGAAAAATTATCTCTTGCATTAGTAAGTGCATCTAGAAAGTTGAAACCATACTTTCGATGTCATCCTATATGTGTGTTAACTACATATCTACTTCGAAACATCTTGCATAAGCCCGAACTATCGGGCCAATTGGCCAAATGGGCCATCGAGCTTGGAGGGTATGATATCAAATATCGACCTCAAACAGCTATCAAGTCTCAAGTTTTGGCAGACTTCGTGGCCGATTTTATGCCTACCCTCGTGCCCGAAGTAGAAAAAGAACTCTTGTTAAAAACAGGCACACCATCGGGGAGATGGACCCTCTTCACTAACGGTTCCTCGAATGTGAAAGGGTCCGGGCTCGGTATAGTTCTAAAACCGCCTACGGGTGGCATAATTAGGCAATCTATAAAAACTTTGAAGTTGACTAAAAATGAGGTCGGGTATGAGGCCATGATTGCAGGTCTCGAACTAGCCAAGGGCCTAGGAGCAGAGATCATCAAGGCAAAATGTGACTCTCTTTTGGTGGTTAACCAAGTAAATGGAAGCTTCGAAGTTCGAGAAGACAGGATGCAAAGATACTTAGACAAGTTTCAAGTGACATTGCATCGCTTCAAAGAGTGGACCCTGGTTCACATACCTCGAGAACAGAATAGCGAGGTCGATGCACTCACAAACTTAGGATCCTCGGTTGAAGAAGGTGACATAATCCCGGGGACTGTCGTACAACTATCAAAGTTGGTGATCGAAGAAGACCATGTAGAAATCAACTCAACAAGTCTAACATGGGATTGGAGAAACAAGTACATCGGCTACTTGAAACATAGGAAGCTCCCCACGGACCCAAAAGAATCGAGGGCCCTTCGAGCCAAAGCAGCCAGATTTTCTCTCGGTGAGAATGGAACATTGTATAGGAGGACCTTCGACGGGCCACTAGCAGTATGCTTGGGACCAGGGGACACCGACTATGTGCTACAAGAAATCCACGAAGGCACTTGTGGAAACCACTCCGGTGCTGATTCTTTAATTCGAAAGGCAATCAGAGCGGGGTATTACTGGGATAGCATGGAAAAAGACATCAAGGAGTTCGTTCGAAGATGTGACAAATGCCAAAGATTCGCACTGATGATACATCAACCCGGTGAACAACTACACTCAATCCTATCCCCGTGGCCATTCATGAAATGGGGGATGGACATCGTCGGCCCCCTGCCAATGGCACCAGGTAAAGCTAGATTCATCTTATTTATGATTGACTACTTCTCAAATTGGGTAGAAGCGCAGGCCTTCGAGAAGATAAGAGAAAAAGAAGTCATCGACTTCATATGGGACCATGTCATATGCCGATTCGGGATCCCCTCTGAGATTACATGCGATAATGGGAAGCAGTTCATCGACAGCAAGGTGACGAAATTCCTCGAGGATCATAAAATCAAAAGGATCCTATCAACGCCTTACCACTCAAGTGCAAACGGTCAAGCCGAGTCCACAAACAAAACTATCATTCAAAACTTAAAGAAGAGGTTAGAGAATGCGAAGGGAAAGTGGAGAGAAGTGCTACCCGAAGTACTATGGGCATTTCGAACAACTTCAAAGTCGAGCACAGGGGAGACCCCGTTCTCTTTGGTATATGGGTTCGAGGCATTGATACCAGTCGAAGTAGGGGAACCGAGCATCAGATTTCAGCATGCCACCGAGGACTCAAACAATGATGTCATGAACACCTCCCTCGAGCTACTAGATGCCGCACTTGTTCGAATGGCCGCTCAAAAACAAAGGATCGAAAGGCACTACAAAAGAAGAATAAACCTTCAATACTTCGTAGTCGGGGACTTGGTTCTAAGGAAAGTCACCCTCAACACTCGAAACCCAAATGAAGGGAAGCTAGGCCCTAGTTGGGAAGGACCGTACCGTGTCCTCGGAGTGGTAGGCAAAGGATCCTACAAGCTTAGCATTATGGAAGGCGAACAACTACCAACCAATTGGAATATATCACTGCTCAAACGATATTATTGCTAAGGTATAACCTTCTCTTTTTTTATTTATATTTCACACTAACTTTTTGCAGATGTTCGATTGGAGATATCAAAGCACCCTTCAACTCGAAGACCTTGAGTTTTAAAGCATGTGTTGCACTCTTTTTCCCTTAGATCGGACTTTATCTCAAATGGGTTTTACCGGCAAGGTTTTTAACGAGGCAACACCTATATGCTACCTAAGGAAAACTCAACAAGTATTCAAGGCTTCTTTTCTATAAACCTCGAATACTGGGAGGCATCACCCTTGGAGGTTACTTTTTCGAAGAAAGCAAGTCATGCCGAAGAGGGCCTCGATAGGAGAATGTTGTAATGGACCAAAGGGTCGAATGAACCGTGTCCGTGTAGAATAAGTCGAGTCCCCAATGGCAAAAGCATGTACGCATGTATCAATCATTTGAAGAAGCATTCTTATTATATCAAAACACTTTGTGCCTCAAACAAGTCTGTTATTTTCATTAAACGGCTCAAGGGCCAAATACACCCGAACACTCGGGGACTGTCTTCGACAGTCAACTGAACGAGTCATCAAAAACTCGAACTCATAAGAACTCAATGAGGCAGAATCGAAATCATAAGACCTCAATGAGACAAACTCAAGCTTATAAGACCTCAATGAGGCATACTCAAACTTATAAGACCTCAATGAGTCATATCCGAACTTATAAGGCCTTAAAAAAGGCATCCCCCTGATATTAAGTCCACGACTATATACTCGAACTTATAAGACCCCTAAAAAGGCATACCCTCGATATTAAGGCCGAGGCCATCTCACTCGGGGAATAAAGGCTATGGGAAAATACAAAGACTATGGTCATATAAAAAGGCAACGGCCAAAATAATGCGGCACGAAGACATCCGAATTCCACCATAAAACTAAAGGCCTTCAAATACTTCGAAAAAATGGTTAAATTAGGCTACCCTCGGCATAAGCAAAGGGGCTTCGATAATATCAGCTCCTTACAATGTAAAGGTTTCGAGAAAATCAGACTTTAAGAGAACCTCACGAGGTACTCAATTATCGTCGCACATCGACTTGTAATCGAGGTTCCTATCAATCGAACTGTCGAAAAGTCAGATGGACATAAAAACATGCCAAGGCATAATAAAATTTTTAAAAAAGTCTTTAGCCAAAATGGGGGAAAATTGTAGCCATTTTAGAGGTCGAATTGACCCAATCTAAAAAGATCCTAAGGGTCGATTTGTAAGAGCCTAAAGACCGATTTATAAGAGCTTAGGGGGCGATATGTAAGAGCCTAAGGGCCAACCTAAAGAGCCTAAAGGCCGAATTGAAAAGAGCCTAAGGGTCAATGTCTTAAAGCCTAAGGGTCGATACCTAAAAGAACTTAAAGGTTGAAGCACACTGTGCTCGAGACCTCACCTAATTCGAACTTGAAAGTCCCGAGCTAAATATTAGCTCGAGGATCGAACCCTAAGTGATCACCTATTACCGATTGTTGATCGAACATGAAACCTAAGGGTTTTATATTCTAAGTTCAATATATCGGACTGATCATCAACAACATCAAAAAGAGAAAGGCAAGGCAGAAATTAACAACAAAGATGAAATAAAGATTTTTTGTATTTATGATAAGAGTACAAAATATGTCTACAAAACACCCATATGGAGCCCTTACAAAGGGATTAAAGGAGGCCTAATCTATTGATGGGGTCGCCTGCTCGGAGGTAGCACCCACGGGGACTACTAGACCCTTGTAAGCTTGACCTTCAGGAGTCTTTTCTCCCTCGGGGACTTTCTCCTCACCAACCCTCTCGGGACTAGCCTCTTCCCCGGAAGCCTCCCCATCAACCTCTTCTTCATAATCTTCAAGATTGGCTTCATCATCGGAAGAAAGGAGGAACTTGGCACCAATCTCGTCTGCCTTGGCCTGCTCAATCTCCTCGGAGAGATCGAAGCCTTTGGCATGGATCTCCTCGAGAGTTTCCCTCCAGTATCTGCATCGGACATAGTCATTATTTCTCTTCTCTCAGACGAAGGCCCCCATCAACTCCATTTGAGCATCAGTAGAATCTTTCAAATAAATGGCTACCATCTTATCAGCTTTTGCTTGTATCTCCTTGGCTTCGGGTCGGGGTTCCACGACCTCGGCCTTCGCCTTCGTGAGAGTAGTCTCGAGCTCGATTATCCTGCCCGCCTGAACTGAATTGCTCTCTCGAGTGTTACAAAATGAATTTCGAGAGCAGACACTTTTGCCAATGCATCTTTTTTGGCCGGAGCGAGGATGTCCATCTGTGCCTTCCATTCATTGCAATCGGAGTTGACTTGGGCGACCTCGCCTCGAAGACGTTCCAGCATTTCTACCTTCTGCTGCAACTGAGTCATTGAAGTGTTAGCCTCCAAAGACGGGAGAAGGAGCCTGTATTTTTTCAAAACAGAAGTTACTTGTTTCTCTAGCATGTCCTCATACACGTGTGATCTGTCCAACTCAGACCGAAGATGCCTCAACTCCCTTTCTTTTTTGTCACATTTGCCTGAGGGACTTCTCCTCATTCAAGGACCTATGCAACTCGACCTCACAACGATACAGCTCAGTCTTAAACTTGTCGAAGGCCTACAGAAAGGAAAGTTCGATTAGATAAAAGAGGAAAGTATGAAGTTAGAAAGGTTGTGGAGCTATTAGAAACTTACAATTGAGCAAATTCGTTGAGCCTCCTCGAAGATCAAGTTTGTATCTGCTGGTTCAGCCTCATCGAACCCAGTAAAGCAACCCTGAAAAGGGTCATTTTCACTCGGGACTCCGCCTAATTTGAGCGTCTTTAGGTCCCGAGCGTCCCTTATAGTATTTTCGGAGAAAGATAGAAATGACGGTGAGCGACCTGTTTTCATGGACTCGGGGAAATCACCCAAGGCGCTTTGATTGGGCTGAGGTGTGTCGAAGCCCACTTCCTTCGGGGTATTACCCAAAGTCTGAGAGGCAGTTGCCAAGTCAGGCGATGAAGGGCCTTCGTCTCTTCTTTCATTTTGAATTCCTCCCTCGAGGCTAGGGGGCCTCAGTTCCGGCAGGCTTAACAGCCTCGGAAGGCTTTCTAGTTCGAGTCACCAACGTCGAACCCTCTAGCTCGTCGTCATCATCGCCCACGGACCGGTGGGCAAGGTCAAAATCCTCGTTGATGACCACATTCTTCTTGCGCCTCCGAGCAGGATCCATTTTTTTCTTTGAGAATCCTCGCTCTTCGAGGATATTTTTATCTTATTGTCTTTCTTCGGCTTCGAAGCCGATGGTTCTTCTTCCTCCCCAAGCGAGGTCGGCCTTATCTCAGAAAACTCACCAATACCTGCGACCAAGAAGTTAGATCATATGAAGAAAGGTATTTTCACTAAGGAAGAAGTAGTGTAACACGTACCATGGTGCTTCGCCTCCCACTTTCCCTTCGACAAATCCCACCACTTGCGTTTGTCATATGTCGAAGTAGCTGCCAATTTGCGAACCCAGTCCACGAGATCGAGGACTACGTTAGGCATCCACGGGGCCGCTGAGAGAAGAGAAAAGGAACAGTAATGCGAAGTCTAGCAAAATTAATAAGAGGGAAATAAAGCACAACATTTTACTCACATGTGAAGTTCCATTTCGAAGGGAATGGTAGGAACTCCGTGGGGATGACGCCGAATAAATCAGCTCATCCAGCCTCGATCCATGTCCTCGTCGTTACTAGAAAAGAAGGATTTTGTGGACCGGCGTTGGAGTTTGATTAAACCTCAGAAAAGCTGAGGTCGATACAATCGAATGAGATGGATGAGGGTGAACTCGATCCCGACCTTTTCAGCAAAAAACCCCATCATTAGCACGATCCGTCAGAAGGACGGATGGATCTAGGCTAGAGTAACTTGGTACCTTTGGCAGAACTCGAGCACGAGTGGATCGAGGGGGCCTAATATAAAGGGATGTATACACGGTCAAAAACCCTCTTCACGAGAGGTTATTTGCAGAACAACCTCTTCCCCCCATATGCACTCTTTCCTCACAGCTTCGAGGTGCCTCTCCTAGATTGATCTTATATACATCAAGGCGTGTTCCCGACGGCCAGGGACATCGGCGGTTTTTCTATGGTAAAGTCCCTCTTCAAGGAAAAGCTGCTCAAAATGAGATCATTGAGCGCCGACGGTTTGCCACCGGCCGGACGGGAAGTAGAAGTGGAGGTTCCTTCTTTCTGAGGAACGGATTTGGATGTTTTAGTCATAATTTCCTTAGAAAAGGAAGGAGAAGATGAAAACACCAACGCAACTTTGAACTAATACGGTAGAAGAACTAATGGGTTTATTATTAGTCTCCTCATATGATCTATATGCAATGATTGACCCAGGTTCCACCTTATCATATGTTACTCCGTTGGTTGCCAGTAACTTTGGAATAAAACCTGAATTGGTTAAACCTTTTAAGGTGTCCACACCTGTTGGGGACCCAGTGATAGCTACGCGAGATACAAAGATTGTATAATAGTAGTTCATAGTCGATCTACAGTAGCAGACCTAATCGAGTTTGATATGGTAGAATTTGATGTTATAATGGGTATGGATTGGTTGGCTTCTTGTCATGCCAATGTTGATTGTCAAAGATGGTCCGATTTCAATTTTCAGGAGAGCCTGTTTTGGATTGGAAAGGTAATACGGCGTAGCCGAGAGGTAGATTTATTTCCTATCTCAAGGCAAGGAAGATGATCAAAAAGGGCTATATTTATCACTTAGTTCAGGTTCAGGATGTGAAAGTAGAGTCACCAACCTTTTAATCTATCCCTATGGTTAGTGAGTTTTCCGATGAACTTCCAGGTCTTCCGCCAGAGCGAGAAATTGAATTTGCTATGCACCTACTACCAGATACTCAACCAATATATATTCCTCCCTATAGAATGGCCCCCCGCAGAGCTGAAAGAGTTGAAGGAACAATTAAAGGACTTTCTTGAAAAAGGCTTTATCAGACCTAGTACATCACCGTGGGGAGCACCTATGTTATTTGTGAGGAAGAAAGATGGTTCCTTGTGGATGTGTATTGATTATAGACAGTTGAAAAAGGTGACAATCAAGAATAAGTACCCGCTCTCGAGGATTGATGATTTATTTGATCAATTGCAAGGTGCCAAGTGTTTCTCAAAAAATAGACTTGAGGTTGGGGTACCATCAAGTAGGGTTAAGGAGAATGATATTCCGAAAACAGCATTAGGACCAGATACATGCACTTTGAGTTTATTCCATGTCGTTCGGTTTAACTAATGCCCCAGCAGTATTCATGGATTTGATGAACCGTGTATTCAAACCCTTTCTTGATCTGTTCGTAATTGTATTTATTGATGAAATATTGGTGTATTCCCGTTCAGATACTGCGCATGCAGATCATTTTCATACTGTGCTCAGAGTTCTACAAAAAGGAAAGTTGTATGCAAAATTCTCTACGTGTGAATTCTGGTTGAGTTATGTAGCTTTCTTGGGCATGTCATTTCAAGTGAAGTTATCCGGATTGATACATAAAAGATTAAGGCAGTAAAGACTTGGCCTAGACCCACGAGATTTCTTCTCGGTTTGGCAGGTTATTACAGGAGATTTGTAGAGGGATTTTCTTCTCTTTTGGCACCATTAACAAAGTTGACTCAGAAGGGAGCAAAGTTTTAATGGACTGATGCTTGTGAACGAGTTTCCAGGCATTGAAGGACAGATTAACTTCAGCACCGGTTCTAACAATCTCAGAAGGGACCGATGGTTATATTATCTATTGTGACGCTTCGTCATTGGATTGGGTTGTGTACTGATACAACGTGGTAATGTTGTAGCTTATGCGTCTAAACAGCTAAGAAAGCACGAGAAGAATTACCCAACCCACGATTTAGAGTTATCCGCGGTGATTCATGCACTAAAGATGTGGAGGCACTACTTTTATGGCATTCATGTTGATATTTATACGGATCATAAGAGCTCCAGTATATATTCAAGAAAAAGGAATTGAATTTACGTCAAAGGAGATGGTTAGAGCTATTTAAAGACTATGACGTTGATTTTTAATACCATCCGAGGAAGGCGAACGTAGTAGCCGAATCCCTCAGCCGTAGATCTATGGGTAGCCTATCATATTTACAGCCAGAGAAGAGAGGAATAGCCCATGAGATTCATCAGCTAGCTAGTGTTGGATTTCGATTATTGGGTTCAGGTGATACCGGAATTACTATTCAGGATACGACAACATCCTCTTTAGTACTGAAGTGTAGGAACGCCAATACGAGGATCCTGTGTTAGCTTATTATAAGGATACAAGCCCTCAGAAGGAGAAGACACCATTTGAGATTACAGAAGATGTGGTCCTCAGATATGAGGACGATTATGTGTCCCTAATGTTGCAGGGCTGCGTCGGCAGGTCATGGGAGAAACTCACTATTCTCGTTATTCTATTCATCCTGGAGGAACAAAGATGTATCATCATATCATGGAAATATATTGGTGCGACGGAATGAAAAAGGATATAGCAGAGTTTGTTGCTCAGTGCCCTAATTGTCAGCAGGTCAAGATTGAGCATCAAAAACCCGGTGGATTATTGTAGGCTATGGAGATTCCGACTTGGAAATGGGAAGTAATCAATATGAATTTCATCGTAGGCGTACCTCGTACCCAGCGTAAGTTTGATTCTATATAGGTAATTGTTGATAGACTTACAAATTCGTCCCATTTTCTGCCCGTTAGGACTACATATTCCGGAGGATTATGCAAGGCTTTACATTTAGGAGATAGTACGACTGCATAGTGTCCCGATATATATTATCTTGGGTAGAGGAGCTCAATTTACAACTAATTTTTGGAGGTCCTTCCAAAAAGGGTTGGGGACTCAGGTAAGTCTTAGTACATCATTTCATCCCCGGATAGACGGAAGGCTGAGCGTACTATTCAGAAACTTGAGGATATGTTACGGGCTTGTGTGATAGACTTCAAAGGTAGCTGGAATGATCATCTACCGCTTATTGAGTTTGTGTATAATAATAGCTACCATTCCAGTATTTAGATGGCTCCATATGAAGCTCTTTACGGTGGAAGTGTAGGTCGCCTATAGGGTGGTTTGATGCTGGGGAAACTACATTAGTAGGACCAGAATTGGTACAACAAGCAATCGAGAAAATTAAGCTTATACAGGAAAGGCTATTAGCAACTCAAAGCCGTCAAAAGTCTTATGCGGATAATCGATGGCGAGACTTGGAGTTTCAGGGTGACGATTGGTATTCCTAAAGGTATCACCGATGAAAGGCGTTATGAGGTTCGTAAAGAAAGGAAAACTTAGCCCTCGGTACATTGGACCATATAAGATCATACGTAAGATAGGCCAGGTAGTATATGAGTTAGACTTGCCTTCTGACTTGGAATCTGTACTCTAGTATTTCGTGAGTCTATGCTCCGTAAATGTATCGGAGATCCTTCCAGAGTAGTGTCAGTTGACGATGTTCAGGTCATAGAACATCTATCATAAGAGGAAACTCCCATTGCTATACTAGATAGACAGGTTCGGAGATTGAGCACTAAAGACGTAGCTTCAACGAAAGTACTTTAGAGAAACAACAATGTGGAAGAAATGACTTGGGAAGCCAAAGGAGACATGAAGTCTAGATATCCTCACTCATTTCCTCTTCCAGAGCAGGACACGACTGAGACATCACAGCCTTAAGGTAAGTGTATGGATTCTTGTGTTAGTTATTATCATTGGTCGTGTGAAGCCATTATCGTTATTGATGATTGTGGTCCTATGTGGCATTGAATCATTGAGTATTCTACAGAAAGGGTTGACAGTAGTACTGGTACAAAGGCGACTCTGCCAAAATTTATATAGATCCCGGGGAGTTACACATTCGAGGACGAATGTTTCTAAGGGGGGAAGGATGTTACATTTCACGTTTTCATACGTAAAGTTTCGTCTTCAGTTAATCGATGTAGACTCATGGATGATATTATCTTGAGGATTATAAGCATTTATGCTATTCATAACAAGTGATAAGTAAGTGTCGTGAAGGTTAAAGGGTAAACAAATAAAAAAAATGAGTTTCGTTGAAGGTTGTCAATTTGGGATAAAATATGGTCCGAGCCATAATACCCGATATTTATGGACTATTGGCATACAAGGTACTACATGACCATGATAGTAAGGTGTATAAGGTATGATAAATGTGAGTAGTATTTTAAGTAAGTTGAGATAATTCTTAATTATGTGGGCAGTTGATTAATTATTGGGCAATGGGATATTACCTAATTAATTAAGAAAGTATTAGATAAAAATTAAATTTCCCCAAAGTGGAAGCCCACCATTCAAACTAGTGACTCTTAAATTTAATTGAAAGGTGGCAAATTAAAGGTATGTGGTTAAGCCACCACACCCATTCAACTTACTTATAAGACATCTTTAACTTAATAACATGAGATCTTCAAATTCAACTTACTTATAAGACCTCTCTAACTTAGTAACTTGAGATATTCAACAAATCAACAAGATTTCATAGCATCTTAAGCAACGTGAGATTTTGCAATTATAAGGGAGTACGGTGCAATCTTTCTCAAGAATATCATACGGAATTTTTCCTACTCTGATCTTATCATCACGTGTTTTGTCGCAATTAAAGTGTGTTAGAGGGATTATCAAGAGAATCGACCCAGGTATTTGAAGTTTATCCCTTCTTTCCTTTTGGCATGATTCATACGATACAAACGAAACGAATAAATGCACAACTTCCATAAATGACTTTATTCATAGAAATGCTACAGATGTTTTTGTTCTTGATTCCCCATGTGTCATATTATTCTATCATTTGTTCATGGGTCTCAGAAAATACGTAATTTGATAAGGTTTACTTCATGATATTAATCAAAGGCATAATGGTCTTATGGCATTCAAAAAGATTTTATTGACGTACTTCTCATGCATTACATTCATTTATACATGTACATTGACCCATGATCAGATGACGTTATATATGCGTATATATGTATATATAAGTATATGATATGGTAAAAGGTTACGGCTTATATACGCACCACCACCTGATCAGCTGGTACATGTTGATGATTTTGCTCACAGTGGCCGAGATGATATGATGGGATGCCCCCAGAGGCTTGATGATGTTATATACACTTATACCTATGCATGATACGACATTTATACGCATGTGCATGACATTATAAATGTTTCAGGATTGACAAAGTGATTTAGACTTACACGCGGAATTCTTTATTCCATGTCTCATCTATGTCTTTTATGTACTGATTTTTATGTCTTAAATGCTCAGTACATTATTCGTACTGATGTCCTATTTCCCTGGGCCTGTGTTTCATGCTCGAAGGTGCAAGTAGACAAGCTGACGGTCCCCCTTCTTAGGATCCTTGATCAGTGAGAGTTGGCGCGCTCCACTTGATCCGGAGCTGCTTTTGATTTTGGTACAATATGTTAGTATACATATATGGGTATGACGGGGCCCAGTCCCGTCCTTGTACAGTTGTATATTCTGTTAGAGGTCTATAGATAGTTATGTATAGTTGGATAGTATGTGGCGTTGTCGACTTCGCAGTTTTGGATACATAGTTGTCTATAGCAGCCTTGTCGGCTTGCCCTACGTTTATGTATATATGTATTTTGGATAGGTTTTCCTCACGCATATTTTTCTCGTAATTCAACAGATGTTATTCATGTTTATATCTTGGTCTCATGTTTAAGGGTGTTCGACAGGTAGGAATCGAGCACCCATCGTGGCCCATCAGTTTGGGTCATGACAGTTTTTTAACGGGACTCTCCTCACGTGCATGTCACATGATTTCTTTTCCCTCCAAATGAATAGGTACTTTGTCTCTCTGTCTTCCTTTCTTGCGAAGAAATTAATACGAAGCCAAAAATCCGATCGCAAATCATACCTACCCTAATCACATCTGTAGCAGAATCAATTATTAGGAAGTAACAATGCTCTTAAGGCACAACACTGGAAGAGAATCGCCTTATTTTTAAGGTGAGAGTTTCCTCTCGATTTTCATATTGAATAATTTTGTTGTTACAGTATGAGCATTGCGTTTCTCATCTTGATTTTGTTAAACCTTTTTGTATTTCTCTACTCTTGCTAAAAGAACTTTTCAATTTTTAATTCAGCTGGTTCATTTTCGACAAACAACTATTTTGTATTATTCTTGTACACAACATCACCTTATGAAGTTTACTATTTGTAATTTCGGATTCGATAATTGAGGCTTCATTTGTCACTGTGAAAATATACCATGGGGTAATTATGAAGCGTATACCAGAGACACACTATGTTGGAGGAAATATAGATTACATTGATTATGTAAATGCCGCATAACTTAATATTGTTGAGTTCAAGAAGATGGCAAAGATATGTGGTTATTTAAGTGATTCGGTAACTTTTTAGCATAAGTGTGAAAGGCCTGGTAGTAGATGGAAGTTGATCTCTACAGACCTTGAAGCCTCTACAGTTGGTAAAAGCATCTAAAAAGACAATGTGCTTGAGATAAACTTTGAAAACTTGGACTCTTATTTTCAAATGGACAAAGTGGATTCAATTATTCAATCAAATATTGAAGAAAATAACAAGCATCAGCTTAGTGTGAAATTCATCTTGTGATGATTTTAGTGATTCTGAAGTTGATTTATCAGATGATGTGTTGGTTGATACACATCAGAAGAGGAACCAAAGCATTTTGGAAGAGAGGGTTGACATAGAAGGTGATCCTGATTGTATATTCTGAAGACATACAAGAGATAACCCAGTATTAGGTTTAGAATATATCTTTGGGACAAAGCAGGAATTTAAGAATGTTATATCAACTCATAAGATTAAGAATGGAAAGTATATCCAGTGGAGTAGGAACGATAGTGTAAGAATGGAGACACGTTGCATACATCATTCAGAGTGCAAATGGAAAATCATGGCTTCTAGATTGCAAAGAGACAAGGCTTTCTAGATTGAAACTTATGATCCTATACATACCTGCAAGGAGTGACATCATGAAAATAGAACGATTATATCATCTTTCATTGCAAGAAGATACCTCAAAGAAATTGGATCAAACCGGGATTGGAAAGTGGCTACATTCAGGGATAGAGTAAGCGTTGAACTAATAAGAGCTCACGTGACTTTATCTCAAGCTAAATGAGCTAAGATGAAGGCTATTGCATTAATTGATGGTGACATTAAAGATCAATATAAATGATGTAAAATTATTACAATGAAATTGATAGGACAAATCCAGGTAGCACAGTTTACATGAAGTTCATTGATAACGAGATCCCCAATGAGCCACAAAGATTTCAGAGAATATATATTTGTTTTGCTGCATGCAGTCTTGGCTTTAGAGAAGGTTGTAGAATTGGTTGAAGGGTCCAATGTATGGGACTCAATTGTTATCTGCAGTTGGCATGGATGGTAATAACAACATGTTCCTTGTTGCCTATGCAATTGTAGAAAAGGAAATGAAGATACATGGGCTTGGTTTTTGAATCATTTGGCGGCTGACTTGAATATACATGAGACTGGTTGGACCTTTATGTCTGATAAACAAAAAGGACTTATTGAAGATTTTAATGAAGTTTTGCCTCATGTTAACCATAGGTTCTGTGTAAGATACCTCCATAATAATTTCAAAAGGGCTGGCTTTGGTGGTATCACATTAAGAAAAGCACTTTTGACTGCTGTAAAGGCTACTACCATGAGAAAATTTAATGATTGTATGGCAGATATTTTAAAGTTAGATTATGATGCTGCCACTTGGTTAAATGATAAAGATCCTAATGAATGGTTTACGTCTCATTCTTCTTCAGATGCTAAGTGCGACACCTTACTAAATAATTTGTGTGAAGTATTCAATCGTATAATATTTGATGCCAGAGACAAGCCAATTTGTGACACTTTTGGAGAAATTACGATATCTACTCATGGCTAGAATAGTAGCTAATAGGGAAAAAGCAGAGAAATAAAATTTGTGTGATGTTTGTCATAAGATCAAGGATATATTACACAAAAATTAGGTTGCAGCCGCTGATATTTACCTAGAAAATTTAATTACTGGAGCTATAAATTTTAGGAGCTACAATTACTGACAATTGGGCAGTTGACTTGCAGAATAAATCTTGTAGTTTTAGAAAATGAAGTCTCAGTGGAATCCTTAGCAAGCATGCTATTGCAGCAATTTGGGCTAAGAAGGATAACATTCTTGAGTATATCCATGATTGTTACAATTTGAAAACATATAGAAGAATTTATGAAAACTCAATTCTTCCAATGAATGGGCCACAACTATGGCCTAAGTAAAGTAAAGTTCCTCATCTTCCTCCAAAGATTGTGAGAAATAGTAAAAGAGGAAGAAAGCAAAAGTTGCAAAAAAAGGAACAAGATGAAGTTCGAGCTAATCGCACAAAGATGAAATGAAAGCAAAAATCTCTAGATTGTAGTATATGTCACAATCCTGGCCACAACAAAAGGACTTGCAAATATAACATTGTACAAGAAGAAACTACCTTTTCAGTTCGTCAGAAACTACATGTAACGTTGGCTTTTTATATTGAAAATAATTTTTCATTTTGTAAGCTTAAACTAACATAAAAGTTGTATGTATTATTTTTCAGGTTAGAAGAGGATATGATAAAGTGGGACGTGAAGAAGTGGAACATGAGAAAATGGGACAGGTCGAAGTAGAAATTGGACCAGAATTTGTTTGGGAAAATTTTTAGTATACACAAAAAAGTGACATGCCTTTTGAAGTTCAACAACTTTTTGGGGTAAAAATAGATCATTCTTTATATTTACTTGCTTGAGCATTTATGATATCCTCTATTATTAGTTTTGTGCTTTTAGAATGAGTTTCTAGTAAGTTTATGGTGTTTTTGGGTGCATTGCAGGTGCTAGAATGTTGCTGGTGTTTTTGTTGATTTTTAAGCCAGTGCATGAATTTTTCTTACGATTATTGTTGGTTTTGTAAGTTGGTGTCGGATTTATGTTATTTTGTTGAAGTTGGTGCTGGAATTGTACTGTTGTTTTTGAAGTTGGTGCTGGAATTTGATTGTTATTTTTGCTAGAAAATGACTGTTATTTTTTCTAATTTTCTAGGCTAGTGATGAAACTTGACATTAGTTGTTGTTTTATTGGTTTTTGGAGCTGTAAACAAGTGTTAAATGCTAAAAGATGTTGCTGAAATTTTTTCTTATTATAACTAGTACAATGCACCCATATTTTTTGTGCCACAAAACATTCATGTTTCATTCAATATATAATCAGGAAATGCTTTACAAGCTTTCCATAATGTATAAGTTGATACTTAAAATTGAGTGTGAGAGAAATCTAATATTTTACAGTCCAGTGAAATCTGTATGGAAGACCAAACCTGTTGTCTAAGCCAAGCGAATCATTTTGTCAAAGTGTTAGTTTTTGTTGTTGTTGCTTAACGAAGTATGACCAATTGCAATGAAATAAAAAATTTATGCCAACATATTTATCAAAAATAACATTAATACTCATTCATCCAAATCTTTCATTACATAGAAAAGTAAAAGGTACATTTTTGAACGGCAAATTTGGAATGATTGAGGAGACCGGGAATTTGTTCTGAGGACTTACCAATATGAATGTTATATCTTGGACAACTTTTATATCTGGACTTTACCATCAAAAGGCCTTCAATAAGGGAATGCAGTAATAGACGACCTTGTTCACAATGATGAGGTTGCTCTGGGTTGGAAGTTTCCATAAGATGCTAAAAATGATATAACTTGTGATGAATATACATTTCAAGTTACTCTGCAGGCCTGTTCGTTACTACAATCTCTTGCAATCTGCAGGCATGTGCATTCTCGGATAGTTAAAGGGATGTTTGGGACAAACCTACATGTGGCAAGCTCATTAATAGAAGCATATATCAAAGATAACAAATTAAGATATCATAATAAGAGATAGTTACATATTTCATCATTTTAAGCATGGTTGCTATTCTTGTGGGGATTTCTGGTGACGGTTCATCAACGAGTAGATCCTTTTCTCACTGAACTCCGGGAAACTTTGGTCAAAGTTTAACTAAAGTTGAACTTTTCCTCATGACTATGTGTCTCCACAAGTATCATGATCTTGATTTCTACAAGAAGTAAAACGCATACCAAGTACCAAGAAGACCTTTTGAACAAGTAAAGAACTAAATGTATTTATGCACTTCATATTCCTACAAAAACTCAAATTCATAAATCTTTTTTTATAAGATCTCAAATTTATAAAACTTCTACCACATTGCAGAAACATATCCAAGAAAGTAATATAATCTGGAAGAATTAATATCTACTTTAGCTTATTTCATAGTCAATCAATAAGTAAGTGTATAACCAATAATGTTTGTTCCTTCATCTAGTAATCAAGCAAATTAGCAGCTACTAAACGAATAATAATATACTGAAACTTCAAAATCTAAAAGAAGATCAAGCTAGCAATAGGATACAGAATCAGAACAAAGTTGAAGATTCGATATATTATGGGAGAAAAAATAGTTAATGATGTGCCTTTCAAGAGGATGTGGAAGTGATAAGCAAAGTTTCTAACTGAAAAGTTTCATTCTTGTGATATTGATAGTTAAATTTGTCGATATTGAATGATATAAAATAATAATGTGTACACCCTTGAATCTTCATTACGTTTTCTTGTATTTCTCCAACAAACTAATCTGATTCACCTTATTACCCACATGGTCTCATTAATTTATAAACTAGAGTTATAAAAATTAGGAGAAGAAATAGGAAAGAGAAGGAAGAGAACGTCGATCTTTTGCAAAGAAATTTGTTTTCTTCGAAATAGAAGTCATGTGACACGCACCTGATGAGAGTCTCGTTAAGCGTTTAGGGTTGTGATTAAAAGTGCACCACTTTGTTAAAGATAAAGAACTATTAGTGTACCATGTAAAAGAATATGTATTTTTAAGTCTATAGCTAAAGATGATGTATGATTTTGGACTTTTCTCCTCGGTTAATACCATAAAAATTATTGGTGGGCATAATAACTAAATATAGCGCGATGAATAACCGCGTTATACTTTAACGGATAAACATATTATTAAGGTATAACGTGATAAAATATCACGCTATACATATTATATTATAGTAGGCAATTTTATTTATATATTTTGATTTTTAAAATCTAAAAGAACCACACTTTTGTTCCGGACCCCTTCCTTTTGGTGTTTGAAATATTTTTGAAGGGGAGAATCACAAAATTAGAAGTTCAAAAATCTTATCAGCCATTCAATTTTTTTTCAAAGTTGTCCATTTCATATTCCAGATTCCAAGAAATAAAAGGTGGGGCTCTGACATTACCTTTCAGACATCCGAGCTGTCTTCCTCAAAACTTCAGGCTATCATCACATGTGCTTTTCTCCATAGTACTCTGTGTCCACAGTGTCTACACTTTATTGTGCACTCAACAATTCACACAAAAACCAGAAGAAGCAAATTCTAAAGTGACAATTCAAGATCCCAAAGCTACGGTTGCCCCATTTCGTACTGTTTCTTCACATTGCATTACAACAATTACCAGATAACAAGAAAGCTACGGTTGGAGTCGCAATCAAATGTTCTCTGGATTACCAAATTATTTCTGTCTCTTTTTCCTGAGTTTGCTTCTCTGCTTGATAACAGTTTGTTTAGCGGGAGACCCTTATATATATTATGACTGGACAGTTTCCTACATCACAGCTTCTCCTCTTGGAGTTAAGCAGCAGGTTCTTTCTCTGATCTTGATTCTACCCATAAGTTGTTTCTGCTTAAAAATAAGATCTTTACTTCTGATAAGCTCCTAATTTACTACTATAGTAATATTTAGTTTTACTACTCTGTTTCCGTCGTTTCTACGCATAATGCTTAAATTCATTCTTGGGGTAGAGGGGACCTGAAATTTTTCCTTCAATTAGAGTGCAAATCCCAGCTTTAACATGTATACAACTTTCACTATTTCAAGCCAGGGTCTTCAAAATTGATGGGTTAAATGGGAAATTTGTACCGCAAATCAAAGGCTTTGGAACCAATGGTAACTTGGATTCTGCTGAACAGCTGCAAATAGTGTATTTTGCAAGACTTGTGACTGAAATGCATTATCTTGATAGTGTAAAGCTACCTGAATATGTTTGTACGGATGTTCATTTGGCCATAAAGGGAAACATAATAGTGTATGAACTATTTAGCTTAAAGTTCCTGCCCATTATCTTACTCTTCAAGTGACAACGTTAGTGCTGATATATGAACATTTATATCTTTTCAGGTGATTGGAATAAACGGTCAATTTCCAGGACCCATTCTCAATGTCACTACTAACTGGAATGTGGTTGTCAATGTCAAAAATGATCTTGATGAACCTATGCTTCTTACATGGTAAATCATAAAACCCACTATGATAAATTTATAGGGATGCACAAGCTTAGATGTTGTGATGAAAATAAATAAGCTAATTAAGTGCAGGAATGGCATCCAGCAGAGAAAGGATTCATGGCAAGATGGTGTATCTGGCACGAATTGTCCCATTCCTGCTGGCTGGAATTGGACATATGAGTTTCAAGTTAAAGACCAGATCGGCAGTTTCTTCTATTTCCCTTCCCTAAGCTTCCAGAGAGCTGCTGGCGGATACGGAGGGATCACTATAAACAACCGAAAGATCATTTCTCTGCCGTTCGCAACACCAGATGGAGACATCACACTCTTAATTAGTGACTGGTTTATAGAGAGCCATAAGGTTAGTTGCAAATATTTTAACTGGTCAGCCCGTTTTTATTTTGAAAGTAGATCCTTGAGAATTTAATGGCTCACCTGTAACTGCTTTGGGGGCATTAGGAACTCAGACAAGACATCGAAAACGGAGTTGGCCTTGGAGCTCCTGACGGTATACTATTTAATGGGCTAGGTCCTTACCGTTACGATAATGCCCTTGTATCAGGCAGTATAGCGTACCTGTCAGTGAATGTAGAACCAGGTTATTACATTCTTCTTTCTTGTTTTGGCTTTATTTGTATGGTTCTAGTACATCATTAAATTTTAATACCTTTTACGTTGTTCCATTCCATTGCATGGGAATTTTTGGTTCAAGCTTAAACAAGTATTATGATGGAGGAATATTTGAAGTGCATTATAAAAGTTGAACTCTCAGATGCTACTGTCATTCTCGTTACTGGAGCTTATGGCTTTTGTTAGATTACTACACAAGTCTGCTGCTTTGGATTTAGCAGGGCTGTTAATTTTTCACTTCTACATTTAATCGATCTAAAGGTATACTTTGCCTAATAATCACTTTGACCTAGAAACATGCATCTTTACTCAAGTTTGAGCGTATGTGCACATGCTTCATTATCACACATTGGGGGAATCCCTGATAAGAAACCGAGTCGATTGACTGTAATTGTTTTGCACGAGACCTTGTACTTGACTCAAGTGAGAGGGTTTGAAAAATCCTCTCCTGTTTTTGACCATGTATATGTACTGAATGGTCACTTCGTAGTTCATTGGGCAGTAATGTATTACCAACTCATAATTTTCATTCAGTTATATATACTGCAATCCTTTTTATCACAAATGTCTTTTGTCATGACAGGCAAAACATATCGCCTACGAGTACACAACGTTGGTGTTTCAACTAGCTTGAATTTCAGAATTCAAAATCATAACCTTCTTCTTGTGGAAACTGAAGGTTCATACACAGTACAACAGAACTACACAAGCTTGGATATCCACGTCGGTCAGTCATACTCATTCCTGGTCATAATGGATCAAAATGCAAGCAGTGATTATTACATTGTTGCCAGTCCACGCTTTGTTAATTCCTCTGGTTGGTCGAAGTCGGTAGGAGTTGCTGTCTTGCATTACTCAAATTCACAAGGACCTGCTTCAGGTCCTCTTCCAGACCCTCCTAATGAATCTGACACATTTTTCTCAATGATTCAAGCGAGATCCATAAGGTTGTAGAATTTTAGTAATTATTCTTTGCTAAATTATGTAATCTCCCCAAGTTAATTGTGCGCATCATTGCTTATCAAAAGATTTGTGTATCATCAGCTTACTATACAATTTGTCAATTTGTGTTACTGAAAGTAGAGATAAACTATATTTTCTCCCCTCTTGCTCCCCAATCCCTCATTCCCTCCCCCCGAAAGTACAAAAAAGATAAAGAAATATGTTAGCTTAATGTCAGAAGGAAGGTTGTGTACTCTTGATCACTCTGTAGCCATATCTGCTCTTTCCTCTAAATTTAAGATTTAAGTGAGGTGCTCGATTTTCAAGCATCTGTTGCTAACTTTTATTGTAATAATCAATCTGCAGATGGAATGTTTCTGCTAGTGCCGCACGGCCAAACCCCCAAGGATCTTTCAAATATGGCGAAATCACTGTGACTGATGTCTTTGTCCTTCATAATAGGCCTGCAGAGCTAATTGAGGGGAAGCGCCGCACTACTCTCAGTGGTATTTCATACTTGGCGCCATCAACACCTCTAAAGCTTGCTCAGCAATTTAATGTCCCAGGTGTTTTCAAGCTGGACTTCCCCAATAAAATGATGAACAGGCCAGCAAAAGTTGATACATCTGTAATTAATGGTACTTACAAAGCATTCGTGGAAATCATATTTCAAAACAATGATACAACTGTTCAGAGTTATCATCTGGACGGCTATGCCTTTTTTGTTGTCGGGTGAGTAGTTATTTTCATACGGTTGCTCTTTATCGCTAGTTTTCAGTTTGGAATCAAACATTTGAACTTTTTGTTCTCAAAAATGAATAGTATGGACTACGGGCTTTGGACAGAGAATAGTAGAAGCACCTACAACAAATGGGATGGTGTTGCTCGATGCACCACCCAGGTAAAAATTCTGTCTACTTTCTTCTCAGGGCTCCTACAGCATCTCGTTGAACAGATATCACTCAAATAGGTCCATTGTTTCCAATTAAACGTCACCCATAAATATTTTCGAAATGATTTATCCCAAGATGCTAATTGCTCCTAAGCCTGCGAAGATGAAAATACTTTTGTCCTTTTAGAGTCAAAAGTAAATATTGGTCGCACCTCATTGCTTTCCCTTTGTCATACTAGGTAAAAATTTCTGCCAGTAATTTGTGAAAATTGTTCATTTATAAACGAAAGGTTATTTTTCTCTTACAGGTGTTTCCAGGTGCTTGGACTGCCATTTTAGTCTTCCTAGACAATGACGGCATTTGGAATTTACGTGCTCAAAACCTCGACTCGTGGTACCTTGGCCAAGAAACTTATGTTAGTGTTGTGAATCCGGAGACCACAGATAAAAATGATGTTTCACTTCCAGCAAACGTCATATATTGTGGTGCACTGTCACCTTTACAGAAGTAGGTTCTCCTATTGCTACACTTCTTATTATACACCTTTGCCAGTTTTCACCTCAGTTCTTTACTTAATCTTTCCTAGAAACGTGTCTTTCCACAGGAAAAGAAAGTTTTCTTGAGTATTTCAGAACAGAATGAATTTGTCTGCAGGGAATATATAAGTTTTTGTCGTTGTAGTTATTAAGAACTCATAAATCTCACTTTTGCAGGGACCAAGCTCACAGAGTAAATTTCTCTGGTGCACCATCGTCCAAAAAACCATTCAATTTGATATTTGTAGCATTTGTTGTAGCGCTCATTGGTAGTTTTATAAGGTAGCAGATTCAACCAAAAATGCAGCAGAAAAGTATGGTAGTTGGAAAATGCCACTGAATTACTATTTGAGCTAGCTGGGTTTTTTTTGGCTTGTACTAATATGTAATTATAGTTGAACCCTATATTTAGGTATCTCCGCTTCAACTGTGAATTAATTTTTTGTATTCTTGTATGGTTTAATTATAGTCAAAATTCTAATAGAACATTATTCTTGGTGTCACACCTCCTTTTTCCCGAATGGGAATTTTTTCAATTGAAGTGACATTAATCGAAATTGAATTATTTATTTAATTTCAGAGTCGGCATTTTGGATAATTTATGGTGTTCCAAGTCACCGATTTATTTTAAATCCCAAATCAAGGAAATTTCGACTTTACTTAAAGCCTGCCAAAGTCAGAATACCGGTAAGAAATTTTGTTAACCCAGGAGAAGGTGTTAGGCATTTCCGGATTTTGTGGTTTTAGCACGGTCGCTTTTAATCATACCTGGCTAATTAAATTGTCTAATAACATATTTTAGAACCTATGTACGTTTTACCTTTTGCCGTTTTTAATCGTGGTGTTTATGGATTTAATCTTGAAACGGATTACATGTGTGTAAACTTGCTTTATTTGGGGCGCTTATATCATGTTATGCGAACGTGTACACAATTAATCACGATTTATTGATTTAAGAATGTTTTGTCGAAGTTGCAAGAACGCATACCTCGAATTAATTTCGGAAATCGTAATTATGTCACGCGAACGTGTACATAATCACAGTAGTTTGATTAAATGCGTGCCTAAAGAAACATTATTAAATGTGTTCCTATTGAAACCTTTCTACGGATATTCATAAGTTATTTAACAATTAGCTAATTTCCGAGTAATGATTAAGCATGGAAGTCTAATATGTTCCTAAGGAACGAACTTATGCTCACAGGGGATTTTTTATTCCAATCTACAATGTCGGCTTTCAAGAGCCTATAGATTATTAAAGGTTCTTTGAGGTGGGCCGCAACATTTGGGCCAGCCCACAACTCATGCTTGAGTTCACATAAACTCCTTCACTATACAACTTCAAATGTCTTGTTATTGGTCTTAGTATTTAAGAGAGACACGATTTCAAATGTCCAAACTTTAAAGATCAAAATTATAAAAAATGAATAATTCAACTGAACTTTACACATTTCTTAATCATGAATAAAATAAACTTGCAATCATTACATCTGGCTAAATATTCTAATAGTCATGGTTGTAACTAAAAAGACTACACAAATACTCATGTAAAACCCCATAATCTGTATATCAAATGAAAGAAGCAAGTTATAACTAAAATTACAATGTATCATTGTTTATACTCAAACTCCAAATAAGTTGTATAAACAGTCTTGTATACTATGACTCTCTCAATTATCATTTCATAATACAATAACAGTAGTTCCTAACTGCATCCTAACAAATGCAGATTCTCCACAAAACCACTGATTTTCAGATGGCGTTTGACATTTTGACGATGTTCTTGGACGCTATTTTGGCCTCAATGTTTACATATTTGGCCAACTATGGTCAAATCTGCAAATCATGGCACTGGACAGTAAACAACAACTCATTTTTGCTCCTCACATTTTTAGCAAACATATAAGTTCTGCATATCATGACCTTCAACATGAGCAATCACATAAAACTCAAACAAGTCAACCCAAAGGCACATGAATAATACCCAAACATTAATTAGGAAGAAAACATAGATAAACTAATAATCAACTCAAACTGGATATTAAGTCTATAACACATTTCCAGTATCAACCACATCAAACATTTCAACTAAAGTTATGCACAATGGATCACAATAATTTTTAGAAGAAATAATTAATATTCCAATATAGTTCCAAGAAAACAAAGTTAAAGATGTGCATCTTGTTGCGTGAAAAACACAGAAAGATGCTAAATAAAGGCTGAAAAATGAAGGATAAACTCAGCAACTCAAATGAACAGCAACAACAAATGAAAAAAACTCCAGAATAAAACTTCTAACTTCAGCTCAAAATTATCTCAAGAAGATTAGAAATTAATGAAGAAGTCCAGAACTTTTTAGAGATATCTTAGGAATTCTATGTGTGTATTTTCTGCTACGAATGCAGGAATTGAGAAGGAAAATGCAGGAGTTTTCTATTAAAAATGTAGAGAATTCAGTGTATTTTTTCGGGAAATCGGTGTGTAAAAATGAGAGTGTGTGTGGGCCTTTTATAGAGTGTGAGAGTAGGGGTGGGCATAATATCGGCCGAACCGAAAAAACCGACAGAACCGTGAATTTCGGTGTTTCGGTTTCGATTTAATCATTTATTCGGTCGGTGCATGATTTTTAAATTATTAAATTTTGGTTTTTCGGTGCGGTTTGCAGTTTTGGTGTTTCGGTTTTCGGTTAAACAGAAAAAATGAAATTTTTATATATAATTTTCTCATTTCATATTTATATATCCAATGTTATGGTGTAGACGATAGTTTCTTAAATAGTTTGATTGGAAAGCTTTCTGCTTGTTAGCATGTTATTTGTGTATATATCTTTCTCATTCCATATTTCCATATCCAATGTTTACTTTTTAGGCATCCATGAATTCCATAATTGAAAACAAAGGTATTTTAGATCAATAGATGCCTAGATGGTCTAGTTTTGTTTTGACCAAAGCTGCTTTTTGACATGGACAATTGGAGATGGCTAGGGCCAGGGTAGACGTTGTTTGTTCACAGTCTCTGAAGATTTCTCATTTGAACTATGTTGGAGCCTTTCTCCACTGTATATATTCTCCACTGAAACAATGAAAGAATAACCATTGGTCTGGAAGTTTATGACTATTGGAAGTAAATCCAAGATATAAAAATCTTGAATCGTTAACCGAAAAACTAAACCGGAAATAACCGAACCGAACCTTGAAAAAATCGCACCGAACCGTAAATACTTTGGTATGATTTGGTTATTAATATTACAAAACCAAAAACTGATAAACCGAACTGTACTTTCAAAATAACCGACCGAACCGACTGACGCCCACCCCAATGTGAGAGTGTCCTTTTTTGCAGAAAAATCACAGCCTGTGAGGTATTTTGAATAGGATAAAGCCAAAAATCTGTCGGTCCTTTTTTAGGGATAATGTACTTTTTGTACCAGAAAATGGACAGATGTCCCAACAGCTGTCTATACAGATTTTTTATATTTATTTTGGTTCTTTTACTTCTGAACTTACCCAATTTTTTACCTCAATCTGGCCCAGTTTCAGCTATTTTATTACACTTTAGTCTTTTATTTCTAGAAACTTCCTAGAAAACTGTTCAGATTCCCTAGTTTTGGTCTCCAATTAAACCCGTTAAAGTTTATGTTATTACCAAGAGTCGCCCTAATTTTGAACTAACGTCTGATTTAGAATACCCTAAGTTTTCGCGTTCCTTTAGACCCCCTTCAAGTTTTGTTAAACCAATCATTATCCCCAAAACTAAAACAGACTACTCTTCTCTCCCTTTTTTCCAGAAAATCGAACTAATCCTCATTAAACAAACTCAGAAAACTCTACTTTCAATAATACACTACGATCAAACAATTTACACATAAACAGGCGTAAAACAAACAAACCCATTTTTTAATTGAAATTGAACCTTGCAGAATCATGGTGACGAAATAAAAAATATCAACTAATTAAACATGCAATTCATGACAGACTCATTAACCAAATAAGACAATCAAGAAAAACCATTGCTAATAGTAAATGAAACAAAGAAAGAAGAAAGAAAAGAGTGTATCTAACCGGATCCTACTGGTTTGAACATCACCCATCGCCAAGGGTCCTCATGCCAAGAGACCCATCTGGAATTTGAATCCCTGATGGGCCATCTTGGCATAAGACACTTGAAAAAACCGGAACTCTAACGGCCATTAGGGTTTCTGGTTTTTTCAGATTTGCAATTGGTGCAAAATGGGTGGAGGGTATGGGGAAATTAAAGGCAGGATGAGGTTTAGGAGGGTGTGAAGAGTATACAGTAAAACGTTAGGGGTGGTTTGAGGTCTTGCCGCCGACTTAGTAGGGTTTGGGAATTTTAGGGCGGCTAGGGGTTTTTTTGAGGTTTTCAGATCTAAAATGGAGGAATTTGACGGGGTTTTCGGAGAGATTAATGGTGGATTCGGATTGAGGGTGAAGAGAGGATTGTAGATAGGATTTTGGGGAGGTTTGGAGGTCGACCGCCGCCGTGGGCGATTTCCGTCGGCGGTTAGAGAGAGGGGTGAGGGGGATGACTGATATCTTCTCTAGGGTTTTGGGGGTATGGAGGGGTGTTTAGAACAGTTATATAGGTAAGGGGTGATCAGTTAAGGGCTGTTGGATTAGGGAAATGAACGGCCAATATTGGCTTAAGTGAAACAGGGTAATTTTGGTAAAGGGGGAATTGGACCGGGTGAGGGATTTTGGAGCTGGGCGGAATTGGGAACAATTGGGCCGTTGGGTTGGCCCAAATCGAACAGGACCAAAAAAACCTCTTTTTTCTTTGTTTTCTTTTCTTTTCTTTGATTTTAAAATCTAATTAAATTAATTAAAATCCTAAATTAAGTCCTAAATCAATCTAATTTTTAAAATTAAACTAATCATCTATTTATACTATTTACATAATTAATCAATCTTAAATCAACAAAAGAAAGTTACTAATATAATACTAAGAGGTAAAAATATAAAAATGAACATCATTTTTGTGATTTTTGTTTTAATAATACAATCAACTTATGCAATTGGATTTTAAATGCAATTAAGACCTACAAATGTTATATAATGAGGATTTAGACATTTTTTGTTATTTTTTTATGATTTTAAAATGTTAAAAATGAATGAAAAATGCAACTAAATACAAATAATTACCAAAATTCTTTAAAACATATTAAAAATAATTAAGAAAAGATATATTTATTGATTTTGTGGAAGTATTTTTGAAGAGGCAAAAATTACATGCTCACAACTGCCCCTCTTTGCTCGGAAACATGAAGAGTTTTCGGGCAAAGATAAAGTGAGCAATCATGAATAATTTTTACCCGTTTGATATCCATGGGAAGCATTTTGAAAAAGTTTGACTGAACCTTGCTTTGGAGGTTGCCTACATGTCCTTGGCTATAAAGGAAGCAGGTCAGTATAGTTCTGGAAGTTTTGGTAGCTGGGACTACCAAGAAACTGTGATTTCACTGTTGTTGTTTACTGCTTGCTGAGCTCCTTATTACACCAAAGTCAAAATGAAAAATACTAACTAAGCCTATCAACTACGAGTTACAATATTCCTATCTATAAATCTTCTGAAGCTTGATCTTGAGTTTTGCTTCACGCAGACTCTGATCTGAATCTTGCTGCTTGGTAGCTGCAGGTGCTAGTTCATTCTTCTTCGGCTTTTCGGATCAATACGGGACATGCAAAGCTTGTGACTTCAATCATGTCTTGAGCAGTCCACATATTTTCTCCGCTTCCGCACTTTGGTTTCAACTCTTTTCTTTTCCTTCCTGGACTGAGACTTCTTATTTTGGTCGTCTCGAATCCTGCGCCTCGAGGTATGACCTGCTCAGACATCAAAATAAACGAACGAAATTTTTCTACCCCAGTTTTCACTAGAAAAATTTTGTGAGTTATTGTAACAAAACTCTATACTATTTCTTGAAAGCAATAAAAAGGGCAGGGATGGTGTACACTGGGCAAAAGAGACTAGGGAGTGGTGATCCTATGTCTAAAATAAAATCAAAGTAGGGAGTGGAGATCCTATGTTGGCATCAACTAGGGAGTGGAGACCCTATGTTGGCATCAACTAGGGAGTGGTGACCCTATGTTGGCATTAACTAGGGAGTGGAGACCCTATGTTGGCATCAACTAGGGAGTGGTGACCCTATGTTGGCATTAACTAGGGAGTGGAGACCCTATGTTGGCATCAAGTTATGTTGGAATCAACTAGGGAGTGGAGACCCTATGTTGGCATCAACTAGGGAGTGGTGACCCTATGTTGGCATCAAGTTGTGTTGGCATTAACTAGGGAGTGGAGACCCTATGTTGGCATCAACTAGGGAGTGGTGACCCTATGTTGGCATCAAGTTATGTTGGCATCAACTAGGGAGTGGGGACCCTATGTTGACATCAACTAGGGAGTGGTGACCCTAAGTTGGCATCAAGTTATGTTGGCATCAACTAGGGAGTGGAGACCCTACATTGGCATCAACTAGGGAATGGAGACCCTATGTTAGAACAACGATTAGGGAGTGGAGACCCTATGTCTAAAATAAAATTAACTAGGGATTGGAGACCCTATGTTGGAAAATCATCAACTAGGGAGTAGAGACCCTATGCTGGCATCAACTAGGAAATGGAGACCTTATGTTGGCATCAAGTTATGTTGGCATCAACTAGGGAGTGAAGACACTATATTGGCATCAACTAGGGAGTGGCGGCCCTATGTTGGCATCAACTAGGGAGTGGAGACCCTATGTTGGCACCAACTAGGGAATGGTGACCCTACGTTGGCATCAAGTTATGTTGGCATCAACTAGGAGTGGAGACCCTACATTGGCATCAACTAGAGAATGGAGACTCTATGTTGGAAAAGCGACTAGGGAGTAGAGACCCTATGTCTAAAATAAAATCAACTACAATTGGAGACCCTATGTTGGAATATCATCAACTAGGAAGTGGAGACCCTATGCTGGCATCAACTAGGGAATGGAGACCCTATGTTGGCATCAAGTTATGTTGGAATCAACTTGGGAGTGGATACCCTATGTTGGCATCAACTAGGGAGTGGTGACCCTATGTTGGCATCAAGTTATGTTGGCATCAACTAGGAAGTGGAGACCCTATTTTGTTATCAACTAGAGAGTGGTGACTCTATGTTGGCATCAAGTTATGTTGGCATCAACTAGGGAGTGGGGACCCTATGTTGGAAAAACGCAGCTAGGGATTGGAGACCCTATACTACCATTTTCTTTGTTTTGTTTCTCTCTTTTTTATTTTCATCATCATTTCTTCTTTATTTTTCATCATCATTTTCTTTGGTTGCACCTGCTTCTTGAAAGGTTACTTTTAATTACACCTGTTTCTTATTTTTCAAACAAAGAACAATTTGTCAGTTTGAAACAGTGGTTGGTTTCATGGCCTTGGGCGTTTCAGCCACTTGATCTCGGCCTGACTTCTTTGATGAAGATCTCAACTGCTTGCTTGTTCCCTGAGGACTGATTTCATTTTTGGCCCTGGAGAACTTGACTTTTTCAAAACTTTGCCATGACGGTTAATCACGTGGGACTTAACCTTTTTAAACTTTATTTTTCCTTTGTGGGCATTTGACTTTGATTTCCTTTAATTTCAGGAGTTCTTGATTTCAAAGCATCGACCATCATGGCTAGTCAAAGTCGACTCGATGCACCTGCCGAGGTTGGGTGCCTTCTTGAATATTGGCTCGTGTCAAACAAAATCCTGTAAATCAAATCTTGTCATCCTTTCTTTGTCTTAGCTTCATAACAGAATTATACCGAAAGGGATTCAAGGAAAAACGAACATTGAAATGGACAAATGAACTTAGACAAGAGGTATCCCTTTCGGGGAAAGGAAACAAGAACTTATCTAGAGTCCATGCAGACTTCAATGAACATGACATGTCTCTTGGACTGGATGCTTGATCCGTGTAAACCGTCCAACTCTCAAAAATTCATCATAACTTATACCTCAAAATTGAGAAACCTTGCCAGGACTCTGTCGATGCTGATGGCTGTGAGGATCTCCTTTTCGATCAGTGGCGCCCTTTGCGGGTTTTCACCAACTGACCTCTCTTATTTCTCTTCTCACCGTCTCCCTGTGGTGCTCTTTGTGATTTTTCACTAACAAGACTCTCTCATTTCAATTTCTCTGCTTACGTCGCCTTACGGTGCCCGTGAGAGTTTTCACCAATAAGACTCTCTCATTTTATATCTCTCGTTTGGTGGCAACAAATCCAAGTAACATTTTTGCTGATTAATCAGAAGGACTTAAAAGGATTTGGATCGGATTACAACTTTGGAACCTTTCAAGCGGAACCATCGTCGAACGGTTATAACTTATGCCTCAATTTCAACTTTGGGGAAATGTGAATTTTTATTTTGGTGTGACTGAACCCCCAGAGAGAGGCTACCTACGTATCCTTTCAAAATCAAGTCAAACGTAGTTCAAGGAAACTTTTGTTTTTGTTTTCTTTTGTTTTTTTTCATTCATTTTTTTCATCATTTTTTTTAATTATTTTTTTACATGACTTTCATGTTCCAAAGGGAGTGATCAAAGAAGAGTAACCGACTCAAAGGGTTTGCAAAGGATTGATTGGGTAGCGAGAATGAAAGCCTTCATCATCGCAATCAGAGAGTATTAAGACCGCGAAAGGGGTTAGACATAATAACTTTTGACCGCATCCGCATTGACGTTTATTTCGAGGTCATTTCCTTCAATGTCTCCCAAGTACAATGACCCTTTCGGCAACAGTTTTCTTATAATGTATGGACCTTCCCAATTTGGAGCGAACTTTCCTTTTGCTTCCTCATGATGCGAGAGAATACGCCTTAGAACTAGTTGCCCCACTTCAAAGTTTCTAGGCTGCATTTTCTTGTTGTAGGCGCGGGCCATTCTTTGTTCGTACAACTGCCCGTGACAAACTGCGGCCATCCACTTTTCATCAATCAGAGTTAACTGTTCCAGCCGGGTCTTAACCCATTCATCATCCTCGATCTCAGCTTCAACAATGATTCGAAGAGAGGGAATTTCAACTTCTGCAGGTATTACAGCTTCAGTGCCATAAACCAATAAGTAAGGTGTGGCCCCAACTGATGTGTGCAAGGTTGTGTGATATCCCAATAATGCAAAAGGCAGCTTCTTATGCCACTGTCTAGAACTTTGAATCATTTTCCTAAGGATCTTCTTGATGTTCTTGTTTGCCGCTTCAACGACGCCATTGGCTTTGGGTCGGTAAGGGGTTGCGATGCATAATTTTAAACTGTTCGCATACCTCCCTCATCAAATGACTGTTCAAATTTGCAGCATTGTCTGTAATGATAGTTTTTGGAATACTAAAATGACAAATGATGTTGGAATGCACGAAGTCCACCACTGTTTTCTTAGTGACGGCTTTGAAAGTGACTGCATCAACCCACTTTGTGAAATAATTAATGGAAATCAGGATGAATTTGTGCCCTTGAGGCTTTCAGCTTGATTGGCCCAATGGCGTCCATCCCCCAAGCAAAAAACGGCAAAGGTGCTAACATAGGATGCAACCCTGAAGGCAGTGCATGAATCAGGTCACCATTTATCTGGTACTAATGGCACTTCCGGACAAAACTGAAACAATTATTTTCCATGGTCATCCAGTAATAACCTGCCCGCAGGATTTTCTTTGCGAGGACATATCCGTTCATATGGGGCCGCATACTCCCGAATGCACGTCGTTCATGATCTTTTCAGCTTCTTTGGCATCTACACACCTCAAAAGATTCAGATATGGAGTTCCTTTGTACAAAACTTCTCCGCTCAAGAAGAAACTACTGGCCAGCCTTCTAATGGTTCTCTTTTGGTCTCCACTGGCCTGCTCGGGGTATTCCTTTATTTTCAAGAACCTTTTAATATCATGATACCATGGCTGAACATCTGGCTCTATTTCAACAGTATTGCAATACCTATGTCTATCTTGAATTTGGATCTCCAACGGGTCAATATGGACATTGCCAGGATACGACAACATTGCGGCCAAAGTAGCTAGTGCATCAACTAACTCGTTGTGGAATCGAGGAATATACCTAAATTCAACGGACTTGAACCGTTTGCTAAGATCTTCCACATGTTGCCTGTATGGGATAAGCTTGATGTCTCGAGTTTCCCATTCACCTTGAGCTTGTCGAATGATCAAATCAAAATCTCCCATGATTAATAATTCTTCCACATCCAGATCAACTACCATGTTCATGCCCATAATGCAAGCTTCATACTCGGCAGTGTTGTTCGTACAGAAGAATCGAAGTCGGGCTGTGGCCCGATAGTGCTGACCAGTGGGTAAAAATAAAATTGCCCCAATCCTGACACCTTTTGCATTTACAGCTCCATCAAAGAACATTTTCCAAGCATTGGTGTCCTCTGGAATTACTTCAACTGAATCTATTTCCTCGTCTGGGAAATAGGTGCTCAGGGGTTGGTATTCATCATCAAAAGGGTTCTAAGCTAGATGGTCGGCCAAGGCTTGGGCTTTCATTGTTGTGCGGGTGACATAAACAATGTCGAACTCAGTGAGCAGGATTTTCCATTTTGCTAGCCTTCCCGTGGGCATTGGTTTTTGGAATACGTACTTCAGAGGATCCATTCTGGTTATGAGATATGTGATGTAAGCCAAAAGATAATGTCTGAGCTTCTAAGCGACCCAAGTTATGGCGCAACAGTTCTTTCCAACAAAGTGTACTTGCCTTCATAACCGGTGAACTTCTTGCTCAAGTACTATGTGGATTGCTCTCTCTTCTCGGTCACATCATGTTGCCCGAGGACACAGCCGAAAGAATTTTCTAGGACTGCCAAGTACAAGAACAAAGGTCTTTCAGGCTCAGGCGGGACCAACACTGGCGGATTTGACTGATATTCTTTGATTTTATCAAAAGCTTCTTGACACTCACCCGTTCATTTGATCGCTGCATCTTTCGTTAGCAACTTAAATATGGGCTCACACATGGTAGTAAGTTGAACGATGAATCTACTGATGTAATTCAACCTCCCTAGCAAACTAATGACCTCTTTCTTGGTTTTCGAAGGTGGTAAATCCCGAATAGCTTTTATCTGTCACCACCCCAAATCCTAAACCGGCCGTGATGGCGCCTATCGCGGAACTAGGCTAGCTAATAACACATGTTCACAATTTCTTTCAAAATTCCAATCAAAATCCAAGCATTTCATAAATATACAGAGTTTACTAAATAAAGTAGGCCAATAAACAGTGCCACCAACCTCAAAACCCGGAGCCAACAAGTCATAGTCATCTAGAAGAATAAGCCAAAATATACTATTATAATACAAAACCTCCGAATAACAGCTAGATACAACAAGAAGGAAAAACAGAGATGCTGCGGACGCTGAACAGCTACCTCTATATCTCGCAATCTGGCTCCGCGCGGAATAAATGGCTAATGCTCGATATCTGCACCTGAATCTGCACACAGGGGTGCAGGGAGTAATGTGAGTACGCCAACTCAGTAGTAATGAAAATAAATCAAGTCTAAGCGGCAAGGAAACACATAAAATCAATGTCATCAAATCACAATATACACAACCTTACTTTCCAATAGTGTAAACATAGATATGCGAAATCATCATGCCTTAAAACCAACCTCAGAAAAGCCCTTTGAAAAATGTTTATTTTCAACAGATCCCAACTGAAAGATTTAGTATGAAAATGAAATGAATCATATAGAGGCCCCTCGGGCAAAACATATTTCATAAGTTCAGAATGAAAGTAGTAAAATCATAGGTAGCCCCTCGGGCAAAACATGTATCATAATCAGCCCCTCGGTCATGTCTCACAGTCACTCATAATCAGTCGCTCAGCACCTCACAGTCACTCAGCACCTCACAATCACTCAGCAGCTCACAGTCACTCATAATCAGTCGCTCAGCACCTCACAGTCACTCAGCACCTCACAATCACTCAGCAGCTCACAGTCACTCATGCCTCCCAATCACTCGTCACTCGGTGCGCTCACTGGGGGTGTGTACAGACTCCGGAGGGTCTCCTTCAACCCAAGCGCTAATATCACTCAGCACCTCACAATTAGGCCCTCGGCCTCACTCAGCAGAACCACTCAAAAGGCACCTCGGGCGAATTAGTAAAATAGGGTACTCGACCCAAAACATCATTTTTAAATCTCAAAATAGTGTAAATCAGGCTGAGTTTCGAAAACAATAAGTACAATGTGGCTGAGTGAAATCATCAACAAATAGTGAGGAAAAATAGCAGTAAAAAGCCCCCAAAGGGTCTAAACAGATCGCCACGAGGACCCAAACACAGCTTATAGACCAAATATTTCAACAATCTTTAGAACATAATTTAACATAAGGTTTTGGGTAAAACATGCAACTCATTAGTTGCCGCGGAGAGGACCTAGTCCAATCCAAAAACCAGTGCGCGCCACATACACTTCATCCTACATGTGCGCCATTCTAAAATCAGTGAGAAATATGTAGTCCGGGGTTTCATACCCTCAGGACAAGATTTATAACCATTACTTACCTCTACCGGGCCACAACACTAGTCTGCAATGCTCTTGCCCCACAAATTGGCTCCCGATTGCTCCGAATCTAGCCAAAACCAGTTTAACATCATCAATATATATCAAAGGAACACAACCCAATCGAAAACTATCAAATTATACAAGAATCTCGAAATTCGTCAAACCCGAGCCCCGGGCCCACGTCTCGGAATTCGATAAAATTTGCATCACTGGAATCCTCGTCCTCCCACGATTCTACACATACCAAGAACACTAAAATCGAACCACAATTACCCACTCAAATCCTCAAAAGAAGAATCCAATTTCCATGCACCCTTCTTCCCCAAATTTGGGTTTAATTCCAACAATTTTATGGTTTAACTACTTAGAAAACGACATATAAACGAGTTATGGAGTTTAAAACCTTACCTCCAAGTGTTTCCCTTCAATTTCCTCTTCAAGCCCTCTCAAAAGAGCTCCCAACTCGTTCAACAATGGAGAAAAATGAACTATTCTCGAACTGCGATCGCGACTCTAGGCACGCGATCGCGATGCACAGACCAGCCAACCAATGTGATCGCATACCAATACACGCGATCGCATAGAACAACTCTCCACCCCACACACGCGCCTCAAAATCCTCTACGCGATCGCATAAACACCCACGCGATCGCATTGCCTTTCCTGACCAACCTATGCGATCGCAATTCTAACCACGCGATCGCATTGAACAAAATGTCTGCCCCACTCTTTTACTCAACGTGATCGCAAACATCCTCCCGCGATCGCATAGAAGGAAACCAGAACCTCACACCAGCAAAAATCTGTCCAGTTTTCAAGCCAAGAGTTGGTTCGTTAACCACCCGAAACACACCCGAGGCCCTCGGGACCTCAACCAAACATACCAACATATCCCATCACATCATTCAAACTTATTCGAGCCTTCGAAACACCAAAAAAAATGCAACAACACCAAAATCACATCAAATTCAAGCCTATGAACTTTGAAACTTCCAAATTTCGCCAACTACGCCGAAACCAACCAAAACACCTCTGATTGACCTGAAATTTCGCAGACATATCCAAAATGACATTACAAACCTGCTCCAACTTCCGAAATTCCATCCCGACCCCGATAGCCTATTTTCCACTACCGACCGAAAATCACCAAAAACTAACTTTCGCCAATTCAAGCCTAATTCTACACCGGACATCAAACCTTCATTCCGAACACATTCCTAAGTCCCAAATCACCTAACGAAGCTATCCGAGCCATAAAATCTGCATTCTGAGGTCGTTCACCAATAAGTCAACTCTCAGTTAACTATCTCAACTATTAGGCTACTTTAAAAGACTAAATGCCTCAATTCTCACCATAACCACTCCAGACCCAAACCAACTGACCCAACACAACAAAAACAGGCTAGAAATATATAACAAATGCAGAAATGGGGGAAACGGGGTAAATCTCATGGAAAGACCGGCCGGGTCGTTACATCCTCCCCCTCTTAAACAAACGTTTGTTCTCGNGGATGAATACTCGATAAACTAGGAGGCATAGCAAGCCTATAAGCCACCTCCCCAACCCTCTGAAGCACCTCAAATGGCCCAATGAACTTGCGACTCAACTTCCCTCTCTTCCCGAACCTCATAACACCCTTCATGGGCGACACATTCAGCAACACCTTATCCCCAACCATGAAAGACAGATCTCGGACCTTCCGATCCGCATAACTCTTCTGCCTAGATTACGTCGTGCGAAGCTGCTCCTGAATCAACTTTGCCTTACCCATCGCATCCTGAACCATGTCTGTGCCCAATAGCCTAGCCTCGCCTGGCTCAAACCAACCAACCGGAGATCTGCACCTCCTACCATATAAATCCTCATACGGAGCCATCTGGATACTCGACTGGTAGCTGTTATTATATGCAAACTCCGCTAGTGGCAAAAACTGGTCCTATGAACCATCAAAGTCAATCACACAAACACGCAACATATCCTCCAAAATCTGAATGGTACGCTCCAACTGCCCGTCGGTCTGAGGATGAAACGATGTGCTCAACTCAAACTGAGTACCCAACTCTCTCTGAACGGCTCTCCAAAACTGAGATGTGAATTGAGTGCCTATGTTGGAAATGATAGAAACTGGAACCCCATGCAATCGGACAATCTCCCTGATATAAATCTCAGCTAACCTCTCTGAAGAATAAGTAGTACCAACAGGAATGAAGTGCACGGACTTGGTCAGCCGATCCACAATAACCCATATAGCATCAAACCTCCTCGAAGTCCGTGGGAGTCCAACTACGAAGTCCATGGTGATCCGCACCCACTTCGACTCTGGAATATCAAATCTCTGAAGCAATCCACATGGTCTATGGTTCTCATACTTGACCTGCTGACAGTTGAGACACCGAGCCACAAACTCCACACTATCCTTCTTCATCCTCCTCCACCAATAATGCTGCCTCAAATCCTGATACATCTTCGCGGCACCCGGATGGATGGAATACCGCGAACTATGAGCCTCTGCTAGAATCAAATCTCGAAGCCCATCTACATTGGGCACGCAAATCCGGCCCTGCATCCTCATGACCCCATCATCACCAATAACCACATCCCTGGCATCACCGCGACGGACCCTGTCCTGAAGAACAAGCAAATGTGGATCATCATACTGGCGTGCTCTAATCTGATCGTAAAGAGAAGACCTGGAGGCTACACAAGCCAACACCCGCGGGGGCTCTGATAGATCCAATCTCACCAACTGACCTGCTAAGGCCTGAACATCAAGGGCTAATGGCCGCTCTGCTACTGGAAGGTAGGCTAGACTCCCCAAACTCTCTGCTCTGCGACTCAAGGCATCGGCCACTACATTGGCCTTCCCCGGATGATATAAGATAGTGAGGTCATAATCTTTGAGAAGCTCTAACCATCTCCTCTGACGCAAATTCAAGTCCTTCTGCCTCAGCAGATACTACAAACTATGATGATTAGTGAAAATTTCACACTGCACTCCATATAAATAATGCCGCCAAATCTTCAAGGCACGAACAATGGCAGCTAACTCAAGGGCGTGCACTGGATAATTCTTCTCATGCACCTTCAACTGTCTGGACGCGTAGGCAATCACCCTACCGTTCTGCATCAATACCGCTCCCAAGCTAACTCTAGAAGCATCACAATAGATTGTGTAAGAACCCAAACCAGCAGGCAAAACTAGTACCGGAGCTGTAGTCAATGCTGACTTGAGCTTCTGAAAGCTCTCCTCACGCTCATCAGACCATCTGAATGGAGCACCCTTCTGGGTCAGTCTGGTCAAAGGCGAAGCAATAGAAGAGAATCCATCCACAAAGCGACGGTAATATCCCACCAAACCAAGGAAACTCCTAATCTCTATAGCTGAGGATGGTCTGGGCCAACTCCGCACTGCCTCTATCTTCTTCGGATCAACCTGAATACCCTCACTAGACACCACGTGCCCCAAGAAAGCTACCGAACCAAGCCAAAACTCACACTTGGAGAATTTCGCATAAAGCTTCTCCTCCCTCAACCTCTGTAACACAACTCTCAAATGCTGAGCATGCTCTTCCTGGCTACGAGAATAAACCAGGATGTCATCAATGAACACAATGACGAAGGAATCAAGATAAGGCTGAAACACGTTGTTCATCAATTGCATGAACGCAGCTGGGGCATTGGTCAGCCCAAATGACATAACCAAGAACTCATAATGACCATATCTGGTCCTGAAAGCAGTCTTCGGAATGTCAGAATCCCGAATCTTCAACTGATGATACCTAGATCTCAAGTCAATCTTGGAAAACACTCTGGCTCCCTGAAGCTAGTCAAGAAAATCATCAATGCAGGGAAAGGGATACCGGTTCTTCACCGTAACCCTGTTCAGTTGCCGATAATCAATACACATACGCATGGACCCATCCTTCTTCTTCACGAACAACACCGGTGCACCCCAAGGTGACACACTAGGCCGAATGAACCCCTTATCCAGGAGTTCCTGAAGCTTCTCCTTCAATTCCTTTAGCTCCGCTGGTGCCATACGATAAGGTGGAATAGAAATAGGTTGAGTGCCTGACACCAAGTCAATACCAAAATCAATATCCCTGTCAAGTGGCATGCCTGGTAGGTCTGCAAGAAACACATCCGGAAAGTCACAGACCACAGGAACTGAATCAATAGCGGGAGTCTCACCACTGACATCCCTCACAAAGTCCAAATAAGATAAACACCCTTTCTCAACCATGCGCTGAGCCTTCAGGTAGGAAATCACCCTGATAGGCATATATTCGGAAGAACCTCTCCACTCAACCCTCGAACACCCTGGCATAGGTAAGGTCACGGTCTTAGCGTGACAATCAAGAACAACATGACACAGAGATAACCAATTCATGCCTAATATCACGTCAAAATCGACCATGCTGAGTAACAGTAGGTCCACTCGGGTCTCCAGACCCCCAATAGATATCATGCACCACCGATACACACGGTCCACAACAACAGTATCGCCCACCGGAGTCAACACATGAACAGATGTGACGAGAGACTCACGTGGAACATCTAGAAAACGGGCAAAATATGAAGAAACATAGGAATATGTAGAACCATGATCAAATAAAACCAAGGCATCTCGGCAACAGACTGAGACAATACCTGCGATCACGGCATCTGAGGCCATAGCATCTGGCCTGGCTGGAAATGCATACATGCGAGCCTGACCTCCCCCTACTCGACCTCCCCCTCTAGGGCGGCCTCTGGCTGACTGACTACCACCCATGGCTGCCTGGGCGGGTGGTGAAGTAATTGGAGCTGAAGTCGAGGGTTGGCCCCTCTGTTGATAAGATCCACCAGAACGGCAGGGACACTACCTCCACACGTGCCCAAACTCTCCACACTCAAAGCAACTCCCTGGAGCTAGAGGCGAGGATTGATAGAAACCCCTAGCACCCGAACAACCACTGGAAGACTCGTGCATAGAAGAACTCTGAACTGGGGGTGCTCGAGCTGCACTCTGAGTTGGGAGGGCACTAAATGAAGTACGACCTGACTGAGGACCACGGGGACCATGCCCCGAAGATGCACCACTATATGCTGGGCGACCTGACTGAGGAGGCCTGAGTGAACGGCCCCTACCCTGCTGAAACTCTCCCCTGAAGGGAGCACCACTGGAACTGCCCAAACCAAGAGGCCTCTTAGCGTTCCTCTCCTCCCGCTCCTGGCGGCGACCGGACTCAATATCTCGAGCTATGTCAACAACCTGCTCGAATGAAGCACCCGATACTCTCTCCCGAGTCATAAATAAATGAAGCTGATAAGAAAGACCATCTACAAACCTCCTCACCCTTTCCCTGTCATGAGGGACAATCTCAGAAGCATGCCTAGCCAACTCGGAAAACCTCATCTCGTATTGAGTAACTAATAACTCTCCCTGGCGCAGCTGCTCAAACTGCCTGCGCTGATCCTCTCTATGGGACTGAGGAACATACTTCTCCAAAAAGATCGTGGAGAACTACTGCCAGGTGAGAGGTGCTGAACCAACCGGTCTACGCCTCTCGAATGACTCCCACCAAGTAAAGGCAGCACCCGCAAACTGAAATGCAACAAATGAGACCCCATTGGTCTCCAAAATACCCGCAGTACGTAGTATCCTCTAGCACTTATCTAGAAACCCCTGGGCGTCCTCGCCCTCCTTTAACATTGAAAGTCGGATGCTAAAGTCTGATGAATCTCTCCAACCTGTGCTGCTCGTCCTCAGGCATAGCAGGGACCACATAATCCTGGACCGGAGCAACTGGCTGAGCTGGGGCTGCTCCCGGTGCCTGAATACCCTGTGCAGCCTGCTCAAGTTCCCGGGCAGCTGGAGTCTGATTGCCTCCCCTGGCCTGAGCTGTGGTGGCGGTAGAAGACATGGCGACTGCCTGAGCCAAACTGGTGCACACTGTCAATATCTGAGACAGGGTCTCCTGAAGACCCGGAATAACCATAGGCACAGCCAGTGCCTGAGCCTGTCCCGCTGGAACACCATCGACGGGAACCTGATCCTGATCGATAGGGGCCTATGGTACTGTCTCGGGAGTTGTGCGGGATGGCCCCTACCTCTACCACAGCCTCGACCTCTCGCTGGTCTAGCCGGTGACTGGTCACTCTGATCGGTATGGCGTATCCTCACCATCTATGAGAAAATGAAACAACGTAAGTTCAGATTTCAAGAATCAATAGATCAGCACGAAAGAGTTCAAGAAAGATACAAATGTTTCCTAAAAGTTCGGCAGCCTCTCGAAGATAAGTACAGACCTCTCTGTACCAATCCGCAAGACTCTACTAAACCTGTTCATGACCGTTGAGTCCTATGTAACCTAGGCTCTGATACCAAATTGTCACGACCCCAAATCCTATATCGGTCGTGATGGCGTCTATCGCGGAACTAGGCTAGCCAATAACCACATGTTCACAATTTCTTTCAAAATCCCAATCAAAATCCAAGAATTTCATAAATATACAGAGTTTACTGAATAAAGTAGGCCAATAAAAAGTTCCACCAACCCCAAAACCCGGACGCTAAACAACTACCTCTATATCCCGCAATCTGGCTTCGCGTGGAATAAATGGTTAATGCACGATATCTGCACCTGAATCTGCACACAGGGGTGCATGGAGTAATGTGAGTAGGCCAACTCAGTAGTAATGAAAATAAATCAAGTCTAAGCGGCAAGGAAACACATAAAATCAATGTCATCAAATCACAATATACACAGCCTTACTTTCCAATAGTGTAAACATAGATATGCGAAATCATCATGCCTTAAAACCAACCTCAGAAAATTCCTTTGAAAAATGTTTATTTTCAACATATCCCAACCGAAAGATTTAGTATGAAAATGAAATGAATCATATAGAGGCCCCTCGGGAAAAACATATTTCATAAGTTCAGAATGAAAGTAGTAAAATCGTAGGTAGCCCCTCGGGAAAAACATATTTCATAAGTTCAGAATGAAAGTAGTAAAATCGTAGGTAGCCCCTCGGGAAAAACATGTATCATAATCAGCCCCTCGGGCATGCCTCACAGTCACTCATAATCAGTCGCTCAGCACCTCACAGTCACTCAGCACCTCACAATCACTCAGCAACTCACAGTCACTCATGCCTCACAATCACTCGTCACTCGACACTCTGCACTTTGTGCGCTCACTAGGGGTGTGTACAGACTCCAGAGGCGTTGCTTCAGCCCAAGCTCTAATATCACTCAGCACCTCACAATCAGGCCCTCGGCCTCACTCAACAGAACCACTCAAAAGGCCCCTCGGGCGAATCAGTAAAACAGGGTACTCGACCCAAAACATCATTTTTAAATCTCAAAGTAGTGTAAATCAGGCTGAGTTTCGAAAATAGTAAGCACAATGTGGCTGAGTGAAATCATCAACAAATAGTGAGGAAAAACATCATTAAAAATCCCCCAAGGGGTCTAAACAGATCGGCACGAGGCCCCAAACACAGCTTATAGCCCAAATATTTCAACAATCTTTAGAACATAGTTTAACATAAGGTTTTGGGTAAAACATGCAACTCATTAGTTGCCGCGGAGAGGACCTAGTCCAATCCAAAAACAAGTGCGCGCCACATACTCATCATCCTACATGTGAGCCTTTCTAAAACTAGTGAGAAATATGTAGTCCGGGGTTTCATACCCTCAGGACAAGATTTATAACCATTACTTACCTCTATCGGGCCAACACTAGTCCGCAATGCTCTTGACCCTCAAATTGGCTCTTGATTGCTCCGAATCTAGCTAAAACCAGTTTAAGATCATCAATATATATCAAAGGAACACAACCCAATCGAAAACTATCAAATTATACAAGAATCTCGAAATTCGGCCAAACCCGAGCCCCGGGCCCACATCTCGGAATTCGATAAAATTTGCATCACTGGAATCCTCTTCCTCCCACAATTCTATACATACCTAACACTAAAATCGGACCACAATTGCCCACTCAAATCCTTAAAAGAAGAATCCAATTTCCATGCACCCTTCTTCCCAAAATTTGGGTTTAATTCCAACAATTTTATGGTTTAATTACTTAGAAAACGACATATAAATGAGTTATGGAGTTTAAAACCTTACCTCCAAGTGATTATCTTCAATTTCCTCTTAAAACCCTCTCAAAAGAGCTCCCAACTCATTCAACAATGGAGAAAAATGAACTATTCTCGCAGAAATGGCCTTTTAAAACATTCTGCCCAGCCATTAAATTTTCCTCAGTGCGATCACGACTCTAGGCACGCGATCGCAATGCGCAGACCAGTCAACCAATGTGATCGCAGACCAATACACGCGATCGCATAGAAAAACTCTCCACCCCACACACGCGCCTCAGAATCCTCTACGCGATTGCATAAACACCCACGCGATCGAACTGCCTTTCCTAACCAACCTATGTGATCGCAATCCTAACCACGCGATCGCATAGAACAAAATTCCTGCCCCACTCTTTTACTCTACGCGATCGCATCCTCCCGCGATCGTGTAGAAGGAAACCAGAACCTTGCACCAGCAAAAATCTGCCCAGTTTTCAAGCCAAGAGTTGGTCCGTTAACCACCCGAAACACACCCGAGGCCCTCGGGACCTCAACCAAACATACCAACATATCCCATCACATCATTCAAACTTAGTCGAGCCTTCGAAACACCAAAAAAAATGCAACAACACCAAAATCACATCAAATTCAAGCCTATGAACTTTGAAACTTCCAAATTTCGCCAACTACGCCGAAACCAACCAAAACACCTCCGATTGACCTGAAATTTTGCAAACATATCCAAAATAACATTACGAACATTATCCAACTTCCGGAATTCCATTCCGACCCTGATAGCCTATTTTCCACTGCCGACCGGAAATCACCAAAAACTAACTTTCGCTAATTCAAGCCTAATTCTACACCAGACATTAAAACTTCATTCCGAACATACTCCTAAGTTCCAAATCACCTAACGAAGCTATCCGAGCCATAAAATCTGCATTCCGAGGTCGTTCACCAATAAATCAACTCTCAGTTGACTATCTCAACTATTAGGCTACTTTAAGAGACTAAATGCCTCAATTCTCACCATAACCACTCCGGACCCAAACCAACTGACCCAACACAACAAAAATAGGCTAGAAATATATAACAAATGCAGAAATGGGAGAAACGGGGTAAATCTCACGGAACGACCGGTCGGGTCGTTACATCATCTTTGCTGGATCTAACTCAATACCCTCAGACTGACTATAAACCCGAGAAGTTTCCCAGATGGAACTCCGAATGCACATTTAGCTGGGTTCAATTTCAAGCCATACCTGCGCAGACGCTCAAAGAATTTCCTTAGATCTCGCACATGGTTTTCTTGTGTTTTGGATTTAATGACCACATCGTCCACATACACCTCAATTTTTTTGGTGCATCATATCATGGAAGATGGCGGTCATAGCTCTCATGTAAGTTGCCCCGGTGTTTTTCAGACCGAATGGCATGACCCTGTAACAGTAAGTGCCTCAGGGTGTGGTGAAAGCTGTCTTTTCTGCATCTTCTTCATCCATCAGAACTTGGCGATTCCCAGCGTAACAATACACAAAAGAATGTATCTCATGTTTGGCACAATTGTCGACAAGAATGAGGATGTTTGGTAATGGAAAGTCGTCCTTGGGGCTTGCTTTGTTCAAATCCCTATAGTCAACACATACTCGGGTTTTTCCGTCTTTATTTGGTATTGGAACCACATTAGCCAACCATGTGGTGTATCAGACTACTCGGATCACACCATCTTTCAATTGTTTGGTGACTTCTTTTTTGATCTTATCACTGATGTCTGTTTTGAACTTTCTCTTATTTTGTTGGACAAGTGGACACCAAGGATATGTCGGCAACTTATATACTACTAAATCGATGCTTATTCCTGGCATATCATCATAGAGCATGCAAAAACTTATTTGAATTCAACAAAAAATGGATCAATGCGTCTATAGTCTTTCCTCAGCGTGAATGCTTATCATGGTTTCTTTGATCTCTTCTGAATTGCCCAAATTAACTGGCTCGGTTTAATTTAAAACAGCTTAGGCTTACTCTCAAATTGTTCCAATTCTCAGTTTATTTTCCTAAAAGCCTCATTTTCATCATATTCTAGTTCTTGATTCATTATTTCAAAGTTAGACATCATTTTAGGATCTGGGCATGAAGTCTGCAAGCATGTCATGTTATTTAAGTCTGCATTATTAAAACTGAAAAGAAAAACATAAGAAAATAGCAAAATCAGAAAGAAGAAATAAAAGAAAAGATCCATAGATGATGAAATATTGCTTTCATTTCATTGAATTTGAAAATAGGAGGGTTTGCATTGAAATTAAAAGATAACAAAAATAAAAACATTCGAGTTACACCATGAAATAACTCGGAATGCAGAAAAGATGGCAAGACTGACTACCGGGATTCCTGCCTGACAGGGAATGGAGTAGCCTTCTTATTTTGGAGCTTAGCATTTGGCCCCATGTACTGCACCTCGGCAGTGCTTGTGCCTTCTCTCGGTTGGACCATGTGAACCTCGTACAGCATCTGTTTCATTGCCTCAGAAATGTCCTCAATTTCTTCGGTCGTGAAGGCCTCTTCTTCTTCTTCTTCATACTTTGGCTTCACAAATGACTTGGCAAGATGTGGAATGTGCTGAGGCAGAATCCATCCATTTTTCTTGCGCTCAATGGCCCATTTTATGTCGGCATCGGTAGCTTGGAAGTCTATGCCAAAGAACTTCCCATTGGCAGTCAAAGTGATGGGCTTTGTGACGCCTTATAGGGTACCCCGAGCCCTTTCTCGGGCATGTGCCATGTTTGATCATTTCGCTGGCAACCATGATTGATGCATTTGATAAGCAGGGTTGAGGAAACAGAGTCCCTTCTTTGCACTGGTCGGCGACCACAATTTCAAAGGCTTGATAGACAATGTTCTCACTTCCTTCTCTAGCCTCGAGACACGGGACTGACGAGTCCCTGTAAATGGACTGTTCATCCTCCCCGTGGACGATAATTCTTGGTTTTCATATTCAAACTTTACCATTTGATGGAGAGTAGAGGGCACAACTCCTGCGACATGAATCCATGGTCTTCCTAGGAGAAAGTCATATGAAGTATCCATGTCCAGAACTTGAAACTTTACTTCAAAGTCCACGGGGCCAATGGTTAGAATCAAGTTGATTTCCCCTATCGTATCTCTCTTGACACCATCAAAAGCGCGCGCACAGACATTGTTTGGTCTAATCCTTTCTGTCCCGATTTCCATCCTCTGTAGCGTTGAGAGAGGGCAAATGTCTACTATGGACCCACCATCTAGCATAACCCTCTTCACATAATAACCTTTATATTTGACAGTCAAGTGAAGGGCTTTGTTATGGGAGGCTCCCTCTGGAGGCAAGTCATTGCGGCTGAAGGAAATCCGGTTGACTTCAAAAAATCGCTCAACCATTCTTTCCAATTGTTTGACTGAAGTTTCAATCGGGACATACGCCTCATTCAATGTTTTCAGAAGCACCTTCTGATGTTCATTTGAGCTCATCAGCAAGGATAAAAGTGAAACCTGGGAAGGAGTCTTCCTGAGTTGATCAATTATGGCATATTCCAAAGTTTTCATTCTTCGGAAAAACTCTCCCGCTTCTTCAGCACTCACCGGCCTCTTGGGTGGAAACCTTTTCTCCTTGTTTAGCTTTGATTTGTTCAGCTCTTCTGGGTTGTGGTACTTCCCAGATTGGTTCATTTCATTAACTTTTCCCATGACTTCCTTTCCTTTATACGTGACCATTGTCTTGTTGTAGTTCCAAGGGACGGCAGTGGGGTCTCTCATGGGATTCTGTGGTGCGTGGCTGATGATTACAGGCTCATCTAGCTTGGGTAGAATTATTGGCCTCCACGCCATGTAAGTCCCTTTTGGTACATACGACTTTGGCATATTTTGCACGGCTTTCCTCTGTTCAAATCTTCTGGGGTGGGGGGGCTCAACATGAGTTGTTCCTTCCTGGGGGCCTTAGGAACGTAGAGAGTGGCATCCTTAGCAAGTATTTCCCCTGTCTTTGTTTACACAGCCTTTTCTGCAACTTGGGGAGTTTAATTGATCTTCTTCTCATTTCTAGCTTGTTTTGCCACCACTTTGGGTTTCTTTTCTGAGTCGGCGATAGCAATGATAACTTTCAAAGCTGGGTTGAATTCCTTGTCCTCACAGATCATCCCAATTACTAACCCGTTGTTGTGAGACGGTAATGGGTTGTAATGATAGCATCCTAGGAAGCTCAAATATATTCAAAGACAGGTATGAAGCTTTGGAATCTCAAAGAGGGCCTTTAACAAGATCTCAAGCTAAAAAGTTGCAAAACAAGATCATTGGACTTCAGGAGCGATCAAAGAAGTGGTTAGTTGGGAGGAAGAGCTTAAGGATAAAGGATATTAGTTATCTAGGTGTTATAATTATTTTATGGCCAAATTCATGTCCAATAAGAGGTTGATTAGATCCCAAGAAACATCCTCTGAAGAAGGTCCAAATCAGGCCACTGTTGGACCAATTTGACACCTAAAATTGGTCCAAATTTGCAACTCATAAAGTGCTACATAAAGCCACGTTTATATAGAATAAAAATGAATTACTTGATGCCCAAGAAGGGTACAATATTCGTGCTATATGTTGAGTGCAAGTTGGTGCCAAGTTGCTTGCAAATTTCCTTCAAGATTTTCAAGATTCTATCCAAGATTGGTTTGGGACTTATTTCCATATATTATGAGACTATATTTATTTTTTTCCTAGTTATTTAAGGTTATGTTTTCCTTTTACTAAGATTTTTGGAACTACTTTCCAAGAATGACTTGGTTTTTGCTTCCTAGTATTTTCCTTTTCCTAAGGTAGTTGGACTTGTTGTCCAAAGTAGTTTAGGACTTTATTTCCTTATTTTTTAGGTACAATTTCGTGACCCCTCTCTATATAAAGGGTGTATTCTTTGTTTTAGACTTAGATTATTATAGACAATATCAATAAAAATTGTGAGATGTTTCTTGCACTCTTGTGTGTAGCTACTCTTGGATTTATTCTTCAACCTTCAAGACTCAACTTAAGGTGGTAAGATTAAACCCTTTTTGAAATCTTAGATCACTTCTAGGTATTCGATAAAGGTGATAAGATTAGGCTTATTGTTGTTCTTGTTATTCTAAAAGGGTCGGGTTTCACAATCTATTTCTTGTTATTAAGTCTCTACCAAAGGCGATTAATTCTTTGTTAGTTAATTGTTGTTGTTAGGATTCAACTTCAAGAATAGGCTTCTTGAATTCAAGAAACTCTTTGTTGAATTCAATCTATCTTTAATTTTCCATCTTTTTTGTTTCTTTATTTTCTTTTAGCTTCTGCACGTTTCTTGATTTTTTTTAGTAATTGTGGGCCCCTATCGTGTTGTTATGAGTTAGTCACATTGGGGACTTCCTCGTCCCTCAACATCACCCGCTTTTGTTCTATCAAATTCTTAACTGCCCTCTTGAGAGTCCAACAATCTTCAGTGTCATGCCCTTCTGCCCCTGAATGATAGGCACACCTGATACCGGGCCGGTATGATGGGGATTCAGGATTCTGCCGGTTTGGAGGCACAGGTTGCAATATACCCATCTGGACTAACTTCGGGAACATGCTAGAGTAAGACTCACCAATATGGGTGAAGTTGCTTTTCCTGGGAGGCTCACGGGGGCGTGTATTATGTTGGTAATTGTTTTGTGGTGAACGGGGTTATATGGAGCTTGGTAGGGATGGTTATTTATGGGAGGTGGAGCTCAGTTTTGGTTGTAGTGTTGTTGTGGTCGTGTGTAGGGTTGGGCATTCATCACCTCATAGGGAGGCGGTGTCATGTCATATGTTGCATCTTGGTGAGGGTAGTAGTGTTGCGGGGTTCTGGAAGGCGGGCTAGAATAACAGCGAGATCGATGAGAGCTTCTCAAACTTGAAGCCGTCATGGCTCCTTCTTCCTTCTTCTTTCGATTTTCTAAACCTCTCGAGCCGTTTTGGATGGCTTGGGAAGTGGCTCTTAAAGCAGATTGACTTATGATGCGGTTAGTTTTCAAGCCATTTTCTACCATTTCTCCAATTTTTATGGCCTCCGTGAACGGTTTGCCCATGGAAAACATCATGTTTTGAAAGTAATCGTCCTCTTGGTCCTACAAGAAAACATTGACCATTTATGTCTCATCCATCGGTGGTTTCACTCTAGTTGCTTGCTCACGTCACTTGATAGCGTATTCACGGAAACTTTTCGAGGTTTTCTTCTTGAGGTTGGTCTGGGAATTCCTATCTGGAGAGATATCAACATTGTATTGGAATTTCCTGACGAAATCTCGGGCTAAGTCATCCCATATATGCCAATGGGAGATGTCCTGGTCCATATACCATTCTGACGCAATTCCCATCAAGCTCTCCCCAAAATAGGCCATCAAAAGTTCTTCTTTTCCACCCGCTCCTCTCAACTGATTGCAATATCTTTTCAAATGGGCGATCGGGTCTCTATGCCCGTCATATATTTCAAATTTTGGCATTTTAAAGCCAATGGGCAAATGAACGTGAGGAAACATGCACAGATCGGCATACAAAACACTCTTTTGGCCACTCAGGCCTTGCATGTTCTTAAGAATTTGTTCGATGCTTTTCATCTTTCGTGTTACATTTTCTTGCTCAAGGTTCCTTACAGTTCTTTCTTGTTCCATGGGAGACTCATATTGTGGGTGCTGAGGGTAAGAATTTGGGGTAACACGAGCGGTGTCTAGTTGGAATTGGGGGGCTTGAAAAGTGAAAGCTGACGGTTCAAATCATGGCTCGGGCACCGTAGGCTGTGCGAAAGTAGAGGTTGGTGGTGCGGTGAATACTGTGGAAGATATTCTCCAAGACGGTGCCAGGGGGCGAACCTCAGAAGGCATACCGGTGAAATTAACTGATATAGTGGGGTACCCAAACGGGATGAATGGGTTGCCCATGGGATGGGGACGTTGGTGGTTCCTCCCATTCCGAGGAGCAATTCAGGAAATTCGGGAATTGTACTAGGTGATTCTTTGTCGTTGGACCAAGAGTCCCACATTTCTAGCATACGGCAACGTAACCTTCTATTTTCCCCAGCAGCTGCTAACTCCGACTGTGGGATGGCTGATACCGGGCTATCCTCGGGCTCAATAATGGGTAAATGACTTTGAGATGCCATAGCAATACTTCCATTAGATCTTGTGAAGTACGAATGTGAAGCCAGATTACCACAAAACCAACCACCTAAAAATATGACATGTCTCAATTTGCACACACAACAAACGGGTTAGTTTAAGACATTTAACATATAGGGAATCGCATGTTGGGGATGCAATGCACCTGGACAGTTAAACCTTTCTAAATTTTTTTTGCACCGGCTGTGTGTTTCATCCCGGCTTTACTATCCCTTTTTGCTTTTTCTTTCTTCTTTTCTCTCCCTTTTTGTTCCATCCTCTCTTTTTTTTACTATTGTTTTTTTTTATTATTTTAAGGCTATGATCGAATCCTAAGTGGATTGCCTACGTATCATGACACCGCATGAATCAGACCATTACATAGTTCAGGGAATAAGTGCGAAATAACAAAAGAAACATTTTTTCATTCAATTTTTTTTTCATTAACAACGACATCTTTTTTTTTTTTTTTTTCAATTACAAGGACTTAAAAGTGCTGACAACTATAAAAGAAAACAGTACAGACTCGAAATAAACCACAAAACAACTTTGAACAAGATTAGAAAAAGTAAAGTACATACTCGAAAACTGAAAACTCAAAAGTACATAAGAGCCTCTACTGGTACTCTGGGAGCCTGCGGGACATTAGCCGGTCTTTGCGCGGGCCTTTGTGCAATATCTTCTTGAAGACTGTCTAAGTCATCCATCACCTGGTGAACGAAGGTCATCACGGAAGCGTAAAACATAGACCTAGTCATGTCTTCACATTCGTGACATTTCATTACGACATAGTCAGCTATCTCCTTAATTCTCATTCTGATGACACCTTTCTCTTGAAGCAGACGCCCAATTTGTTGTGCCCGAGCTTCCAACACTTGTGTATCTGTGTTGTTTTGGTCTTGTAACTGTTGCACACTTTCTTCTAGTCGGCAAATTAATGTGTAGCAATGCTTTCTTTCTGTCTTAAAATCTTTTGTTTGCTGGACCATTTCATTCTCAAGGACAACCAGCTTTTTCTTTAAAATTGTTATTTCTTTGTCGTATTTCTGCTTCAACTGGTGGGCATGTTCTTCTGATCCTTTGGCCAAATTTGTTTGAGCATTTAGCAAATCTTTTTTAGCCTTTGTCAAGTCAACTACATAGTCGTGTACCTGCATTCTTAAGTTGTTGATGATTTTTTCATCTCTCTCGCTCCTTACAGGCGTTCCAGCGGCTATCCTCATGTCCCGGAGTTGGGCTTGGAGTGCCTCGTTCTCTCGGGCCAATTTTCTCTTTTCACCTTCAGCCACCTGCGCCTGTAAGTCCTTGTCAAATGCGAGGTTCCTTAACTTTTACTCTAAGGCATGGATGGTGGCTTGATATTTCTTTTCCTTTTCTCCCCGGGCCAACCGTTCTCGGACTTGATATTTCTTTTCCTTTTCTCCCCAGGCCAACCATTCTTTGACTTTGTCATCAAAAGCTTGAATATGAGGCCTTTTGGCAGGCCTTTCAGGCTCGGGCTCTGGCTTGTCATTAATGCAATTCCTTCTCTCGAACCATGTGGCATAGCCTGGATCTACTTCACCTCTTGCAAGATCGGGTACTTGGGTATCCTCTTTTAAGTATCGGCAACCATTCCAAATTTGTTGGATTAAAGCATCAGAAAGTGGGGATTCGGGGTGTAGCGCAATAACTTGGACACTCAAATATTCATCCTCTGGCACCACTTGATATCTTGCCAATTGTCTTAGAACTCTTTGCGGTGCATATGTTGGACACTTATCAAGCCCATCAATAGCAAATAGTTTTTCGTGGCTATTATGTGTATGACCTCCCTCACCTGGAGCCATCCTAAAGTCCATTTGATCTGATTCGCCTTTAGAGTTTTTAGGTGGGAAATCCAAGCTTCAACCCCTTTTGGAGAGTTGTAATCTTTCACCCCCTCCTCATAACTCTCATGAAGTTGTTCTTGCTTGGGTCGTAACTCATAAATTTTGGATGATGGCGAAGATGTTCAATTAGCCACATTTGTAAAAGAATGTTGTAACCTTCAAAGAATGTCGCCCCAGACTTACGCAGTGTCAGTGCTCGATAGATATCCGACAATATAAGTGGAGCAAGTGTGTGATCTTCTTTGGCAGTTAGGACTTGCGCAATTCTGGCCATGCGGATATCTATCATCTTTTTTTTTAATTTTTGAAGACCATAATTCCTAGAAATGCCACCATGAAAGCAAATCGACGATGAATTTTCCAGGTATCCTTGCTTTGCTTGTTGTTCAAACCCTTTTCATGCGCTTCAAACCCATTTGGATGTCCATATTTGTAGTATAGGAAGTAGAATGAGCAACATCCATCGTTTACATTGTTCTTCCTTATTTGTTTACTGATGTTGAAGATATCAAAGAACCGGCGCACAGAGGGAGGCCTTGGGAATATAACTTGTTGATTTCTTAAGTCCCGACCGAAACCAGTATATCCGGCTATTTCCTCTAGGGTAGAAGTGAGCTCAAAGTCCGAGAAGCGGAAGACATTGTGGACGGGATCCTAGAAAGTCACTGGAGCCTTGATTAGATCATTCCGGGGCTTGACTTTCATAATATCCGTGAGAGCACCCATATGTTCTACCACCACATCTGAAGCTGTAGTGGAGCCTGCTCTACAGCATTTAATGGCGGGTTCTGCACGGTGTTCATTCTGTACCTGTGAACGGTTAGGGTTAGGGTTGACTCTAGCTTAAAAGACATACCAACGGACTCTTTTTCAAAACCAGGTTTTAATTTTTCAAAGAGAAATCACATAAAGATGGCTATTTGTACAACATTGGCCAAAATGGTCATCTTTGCGATAATGGGCCCTTCCCACTTTTAGGTAAAGTTTTGAGGCCAAGGTAAGACACTTTATGGGAAAAGTGATGCCGTATTGACAAGCATGTCCGTTCTTGGCGAGAATAGCCCTTCGACAATTTAAAGGTATTCTAAGGCTATTCCGGCAAGAACGGTGCAAGGCGCAACCAAAACTGGGTCGGCTTACTCTTTTGACCAAAAACAAACGGCACACTTTTATTTATTATTATTTTCTTTTGTTTTTTTTGAAAAAAAATTGGGGCCGGTACCGATGCCGTTTGCCTACATATCTCACATCCGGTGAGAATCAGACCCACGTAGTTCGGCCAGTTTTGACATAAGAAAAACATGATATTAACTCATTTTCATTTTTTGAAATACATTTCTCTTTCTTTCTTTTTTTTCAAAAATTTTGGCAGAGTTTCGAGGCATTTTCAAATACTGAGGTTTTCAGAAACGGGTGAATATTCTATCCTACCTCACTCTTGGTTTTTCTGTTGATTTTCTTTCCTTAGCCGGTCAACAAACAAGCCAAAACAAATAAATGCACACATATCACGTAAGATGCATCAGGATGGTCTTTTATTTCGGGTATACTTGTCCTAGACGGACCCAACCCCTATGTTGAGTCCCCTAAGTCAAATGCACATGATGCAAACTCGCTCCTACTAGGGATCCGTCATGAGGCTATGTTATTCTAGGTTTAAACCTTGGGGTGTGTTCTAGACATGGCTTACCTAACCGGACAACTTGAGTCGAGGTGGGAGCGACGTACCGGGAGCACGAAAGTCTACCCGGCCTAGTGGCTGATCCATCCTCATTCTATTTGGTACGACCTCTAACAAAGAAGTGGGTCACGCATACGTGTGCACCATATTTTTAGAAGACTCGGAAGGGAACATAAGAAGATAATTTAATGCAGTTTAAATAATATCAAAGCGGTAAATGAGCAGTAATTAGCACATTAGGCCCATAAATACAGAAATATCAACAATCAATAAAGCCAAGTAAAAATCACATTAACCAGCTCGAATTCTTGAACCCTGAACCAGAGATTCTGGGTTCGATCCCCAGCAGAGTCACCAGAGCTGCCACACCTCCTTTTCCCGAAAGGGGGATTAGGGAGTTTTTTTTAATTAAAGTGACATTAATCGAAATAAGATTATTTATTTAATTTCAGAGTCGACACTTGGGATAATTTATGGTGTCCCAAGTCACTGGTTTATTTTAAATCACAAATCGAGGAAATTTTGACTCTGTTTAAAGTCTGCAAAAATTAGAAGACCGGGTAAGAAATTCGGTTAACCTGGGAGAAGGTGTTAGGCATTCCCAGATTTCGTAGTTTTAGCACGGTCGCTTTTAATCATACCTGGCTTAATTAAATTGTCTAATTACCTATTTTAGAACCTATGTACGTTTTACCTATCTTGAAACGGATCGCATGTGTGTAAACCCGCTTTATTTGGGGCGCTTAAATCATGTCACGCGAACGTGTACATAATTAGTCACGCTTTATTGATTTAAGAATGTTTGGTCAAAGTTGCACGAATGCATACCTCGATTTAATTTCGGAAATCGTAATTATGTCACGCGAACGTGTACATAATCACAATAGTTTGATTAAATGTGTGCCTAAAGAAACATGATTAAATGTGTGCCTAAAGAAACATGATTAAATGCGTGCCTAAAGAAACCTTTCTACGGATATTCATAAGTTATTTAACAATTAGCTAATTTTAGAGTAATGATTAAGCATGAGAGTCTAATATGTTCCTAAGGAACGAACTTATCCTCACAGGGGATTTTTTATTCCAATCTACAATGTTTGCTTTCAAGAGCCTATAGCTTATTAAAGGTTCTTTGAGGTGGGGCGTAACATTTGGACAAACCCATAACTCATGCTTGTATTCACATGAAATCCTTTGTTATACAACTTCAAATGTCTTATTATTGGTCTTAGTATTCAAGAGAGACACGATTTCAAATGTCCAAACTTTAAAGATCAAAATTATAAAAATTGAATAGTGTAACTAAATTTTACACATTTATTAATCATGAACAAAATAAACTTGCAATCATTACATCTGGCTAAATATTTTAATAGTCATGGCTGTGACTAAAAAGACTACACAAATACTCATGTAAAACTCCATAATTTGTATATCAAATGAAAGAAGAAATTTATAACTAACATTACAATGTATCATTGTTTATACTCAAACTCCAAATAAGTTGTATAAACAGTCTTGTATACTATGACTCTCTCAATTATAATTTCATAATACAATAACAGTAGTTCCTAACTGCAGTCTAACAAATGCAGATTCTCCACAAAACCACTGATTTTCATATGGCGTTTGACATTCTGACGATGTTCTTGGACGCTATTTTGGCTTCAATATTTACAGATTTGGCCAACTATGGTCAATCTACAAATCATAGAACTGGACAGTAAACATCAACTCATTTTTACTCGTCACATTTTAAGAAAACATATAAGTTCTGCATATCATGATCTTCAACATGAGCAATCACATAAAACTCAAACAAGTTTTAATCAGCCTTCAGAGAACTTCAAACAGAAATCAACATAGCTTAAATAAATTATCAACCAAAATAGCACCTCAAACAGTCAACCCAAAGGCACATGAATAATACCCAAACATTAATTAGGAAGAAAACATAGATAAACTAATAATCAACTCAAATTGGATATTAAGTCTATAACACATTTCCAATATCAACCACATCAAACATTTCAACTAAAGTTATGCACAATGGACCACAATACATGATTTTTAGAAGAAATAATTAATATTTCAATATAGCCCAAGAAAATAAAGTTGAAGATGTGCACCTTGTTGCGTGGAAAACACATGCTAAATAAATGTTGAAAACTGAAGGATAAACTCAGCAACACAAATGAACAGCAACATCAAATGAAAAAAGCTCCAGAATAAAACTTCAACTCCAGCTCAAAATTATCTCAAGAAGATAAGAAATTAATGAAGAAGTCCAGAACTTTTAGAGATATCTTAGGAATTCTATGTGTGTGTTTTCTGCTATGAATACAGGAAGTGAGAAGAAAAATGCAGGAGTTTTCTATTAAAAATGCAGAGAATTCAGTGTGTTTTTAGGGAAATCAGTGTGTAAAAATGAGAGAGAGTGTGTGCCTTTTATAGAGTGTGAGAGTGTTCTTTTTTTGCAGAAAAATCACAGCTTGTGAGGTATTTTTGAATAGGATAAAGCCAAAAATTTGTCAACCCATTTTTAGGGATAAGGTACCTTTTGTACCAGAAAATGGACAATTGTCCCAACAGCTGTCTATACAGATTTTTCATATTTATTTTAGGTCCTTTTACTTCTGAACTTACCCAATTTTTTACCTCAATCTGGCCCAGTTTCAACTATTTTATTACACTTTAGTCTTTTATTTTAGAAACTTCCAAGACAGCTATTCAGATTCCCTAGTTTTGGTCTCCAATTAAACCCATTAAAGTTTCTATTATTACCAAGAGTCACCCCAATTTTGAACTAACTTCTGATTTAGAATACCCTAAGTTTCCACGTTTCTTTAGACCCCCTTCAAGTTTTGTTAAACCTATCATTAGCCCCAAAACTAAAACAGACTACTCTTCTCTATTTTTTTTTTCTTTAGAAAATCGAACTAAGCCTCATTAAACAAACTCTGAAAACTCTACTTTCAATAATACACTATGATCAAACAATTTACACATAAACAGACATAAAACAAAAAAAAAACCCATTTTTTAATTGAAATTGAACTTTGTAGAATCATGGTGACGAAATAAAAAATATCAACTAATTAAACATGCAATTCATGACAGACTCATTAATCAAACAATACAATCAAGAAAAACCATTGATAACAATAAATGAAACAAAGAAAGAAAAGAGAAAAGAAGAAAGAAAAGAGTGTACCTAACTGGATCCTACTGGTTTGAACATCACCCAGTCGCCAAGGGTCCTCGTGCCAAGAGACCCATCTGGAATTTGAATCCCTGATGGGACATCTTGGCATGAGGACGCTTGAAAAAATCTGAACTCCGACGGCCATTAGGGTTTCTAGTTTTTCAAGATTTGAAATTGGTGCAAAATGGGTGGGGGTTTGGGGAAATTAAAGGTTGGATGAGGTTTAGGAGGGTCTCAGGAGTATAGGGTAAAAAGTTAGGGGTGGTTTGAGGTCTTGCCGCCGACTTAGTAGGGTTTGGGAATTTTAGGGCGGCTAGAGTATTTTGGAGGTTTTCAGATCTAAAAATGGAGGAATTTGATGGGGTTTTCGGAGAGATTAATGGTGGATTTGGGTTGAGGGTGAAGAGAGGATTGTAGGGTAGGATTTTGGGGAGGTTTGGACGTCGACCATCGCCGTGGGAGATTTCTGACGGTGGTTTAGGGCGACGGTTAGAGAGAGGGGCGAGGGGGATGACTGATATGTTCTCTAGGGTTTTGTGGGTATGGAGGGGTGTTTAGGACAGTTATATGGGTAAGGGATGATCAGTTAAGGGCTGTTGGATTAGGGAAATGAACGGCCAAGATTGGCTTAAGTGAAACAGGGTCGTTTTGGTAAAAGGGGAATTGGACCGGGCGGGGGATTTTGGAGCTGGGCGGAATTGAGAAAAATTGGGCCATTGGGTTAGCCCAAATCGAACAAGACCAAATAAAACCTCTTTTTTATTTGTTTTCTTTGATTTTCTTTGATTTTAAAATCTAATTAAATTAATTAAAATCCTAATTTAAGTCCTAAATCAATTTAATTTGTAAAATTAAATTAATCATCTATTTATACTATTTACATAATTAATCGATCTTAAATCAACTAAAGAAAGTTACTAATTTACACTAAGATTTAAAAATGTAAAAATGAACATCATTTTTGTGATTTTTCTTTTAATAATACAATCAACTTATGCAATTGAATTCTAAATGCAATTAAGACCTACAAATACCATGTAATGAAGATTTGGACATTTTTTGTTATTTTTCTATGATTTTAAAATGTTAAAAATGCATGAAAAATGCAACTAAATGCAAATAATTACAAAAAAATCTTTTAAAAAAATTAAAAACAATTAAGAAAAGATTTATTTATTAATTTTGTGGGAGTATTTTTGATGATGCAAAAATTACATGCTCACACTTGGCATCTTTGATATGAGACACATGTCTTCTATTTATTTATTTTTTAAAATTTTGGCAAGTACTGAAAAGGGGACAACGGAAGTAGAATCCACACATGTTGTGTGGTAAACTTCTATGATGCCATTGAACTGAATGCTCGACTGCATGTTTTCACATTTGAATGAACACATTGATTAATGGAGAAACAATTTGAGTTACTGGGACTGATAAAAAATATACATCAAAATCTGATCTGTTTTAATAAAGTTGTATCCCTGTGTATTCTACTCAAAATAAGGTCAAGTGAGTCCACGTGGTAAATCGGAGCAGCTTATCACCACTAATGGAGTTAAAAATCTGATTTAAAAGATAAACCCATTTCAAGGGGAATTCATTTCATGGACATACAAAATATTGTGTTTTTACTCCTTTGTTGTACAGCTCAATTTTTCGACCAAGAAAATTCAATTGAACCTCTTTCATTAAAGGTAGAGTGTCACTGCTTATCTACATGGTAATGGACGAAAGAAACCATAATTATTTATATACATTGGTCATTGCAAGTAAAGTTTTGGAGTTTGCCGAATTAATTTGGAGCAACATAGTTATTAGTGATTTCTCTTGGGCTGTCTAACATAAAAGTAGATTCAAGACTCTTCAACATTTATCAACAAAAGCTTCATTGGATGTCACGAGAACCTACTTGCCAAATCCCACTTTTTCCCCCTCTTTTCCAATTCCTACTCTTCATGTAAAAGGCTCCCCCAAAATTTGATTTTTGAATTTAATATTGGTTAGTGTTTGGCTAGCTTAATTGTCATGCCCCAACCTAGGGAGGCGTGGCTGGCCCCTGGTGCCGTAGTGGCTCGAGGGAACCACTCAATAACTCATGATCGTTCGACGAACACTAGAACATACATAGGCCGACTTGGCTAAACTCATTCTTTTTTAACTATCATGAGCCAACATGGCTACAACTCGTAATGCATAACTATAAGTAGGCAAACGTCGTATCAGTAAACCATCGTACTGAAAACATGAATACACACGGGGCGTCAAGGATTCTGACATGTTGTACATAATGAAATTGTATCTACAAAGCCTCTAAGAGTATTTGACATCTAAATATGGTCGGGACAGGTCCCTAGCCTGACACGATGACTTGTAGACACGACTGCACTCCAAATGAAGTTAAGTATTACTGATCGTTCGCTGAATGCTAACCTCGTCTACTATGATGGCTCATAAAACTGATTACCTACACCTGCATGTATGAATGCAGCATCCAGAACAAAAAGGATGTCATCACCCAAACCAATGGGTCGCGACATGCACCCGGTGCCTTACTCAACCGAGTACCAACATAACGTATCTTTTGTATTATACTATCATATTTAAATGAACCAGAAAGGTTGTCATGAGATGACTAGAATAAAGCATGAGGGAATACTCGACATAGGATGACCCAACATGATATACCGACTTATGCATGTGACGTACGAGCCTATAAGACCAAAATGATCATTCGCACACTGAACAATAGGTCGACAAGGTCATACAATCTTTCATATACATGACATATGTCTACAAGCCTCTAAGAGTAGATAAATACCACAAAATGTTGGGACAGTGCCCCGCCATACCAATCAAGTCATGTCCAACTCATACAACCAAATAAGCAATTTTGGAACAAATGGAGCGCACCAACACCTTTCGCTGAGCTAATAGCCTACTTGGAGGACTCTCAACCTGTCTATTGGGACCTGTGGGCATGAAACGCAACGTCCCCAGGTAAAAGGGGCGTCAGTACAAATAATGTACCGAGTATGTAAGGAATGGAAATCAATAAATAAAAGATATGAGAGAAACATGGAGTAAAAGACTCAACATGTAAGTCTGAATAGCTCTGTGAATCATTTCATATTTATAACGTCATGCATATGCGTATAAATGCCATACCATGCATAAGCATATAACAATATCAAGCCTCTAAGGGCATCCCATCATATCATCTCGGCCACTGTGGACAAATCATCAATGTATACCAGCTGATCAAGTGATGGTGCATATATAACGACATAACCTTTCCCCATACCTCATATATATATATATATATATGAG
>ML416282.1:79334-93865 GCA_005239525.1 Nicotiana knightiana | reverse complement strand
AAGCTGCTATTCTTCCTGTCAGTCTTTGAACCTCCTTTTTATTTGTTAAAACATCAGGTATTTCCTCCATGGATTTAATTTGAGCGGGATTTACCTCTATCCTCTAATTGATACAAGGAAACCCAAAAATTTGCCTGATTGCACTCCAAAAGTGCATTTCTCTGGATTCAACTTCATATTATACCTGCGTAAAATATCAAAAGCAGTAGATAGGTGCTGGAAATGGTCTTGTGCTTGTGTTGATTTTACCAACATGTCATCGATGTACACCTCCATCATTTTTCCCAGATGTTCTTGGAACATCTTGGTCACTAGACTTTTATAGGTGGCTCCAGCGTTTTTAGGCCAAAAGGCATGACTTTATAACAATAAGTTCCCTTATTCGTGATAAATCAGGTTTTTTCCTCGTCTAAAGGATCCATTTTAATCTGATTATAACCAGAATATGCATCTAGAAAGCTTAATAGTTCATGACCTGCGGTAGCATCAATCATTTGATCTATATGAGGAAATGTGAATGAATCTTTGGGGCATGCTTTGTTTAAATCAGTATAATCTACGCATACTCTCCACTTGCCATTCTTTTTAGGTACTACCATGGTGTTTGCCAACCAGTTAGGGTACGTTACCTCTCGTATCGAACCAATCTTCAAGAGTTTATGTACCTCTTCGTCGATCACTTGGTTCTTGAATGGTCCTTACTTTCTTTTCTTCTGCTTAACAGGTACGAATGATAGATCTTCATTTAGTTATGAGTTGTCACTTCTGGTGGGATGCCTATCATAGCTGAGTGGGACCACGCAAAATAGTCTGCGTTAGCCTTTAAATAATCAATTAACTTACCTCTTCGAGTGGGGCTTAGCCTCGTGCCTATATACACTTTCTGCTCAGGTTTTTGTTCAGATAACGGAACAGCTTCGAGCTCCTCCGTAGTTGTTTTGATGTGCTCATCTTCCTTTGGTTCATGAATGACGTCCGGTATGGAATCCACATCTGTGTGGTATAGTACACCTTCAATGGTAACTTGACTCTTTTTCTCGTAAGTATTTTCTTTCGTGCCTGTTTCAGCAATAATATCTTCCGTACCTATTTGGGCAGTAATTTTTTATGTCTGTTTGGGCGGTGTTACCTGTTTGGGAGATTTCCTTATCTCGTAACTTCTACGTTAAAGGTATGATCCCCAATTTGAGTACTACCTCTAGGTCGTTCATCTCGATATTTTCTGGATCTAGACGAGGATGAGATTTTACATCTCTTCCTTGTAGTCTATAGTCCGAACTAGTGTTTTCGAACCTGGGGCGGATATCGCGTCCCGAGGGTCCTAAGTAAGGATCGTGCCTGTTTTTACCTGATCTTCTATCTGATTCAATATGTCTAGATCTGGAATGATCTTCATCTCTCGAACGAGCAACGATATCTTCTTCTATTCTGAGTTTAGTGTTGTACCTGTTATATACATCGTTCCATGTTGTGGCGGGGAATTCTCTTAGATTCTCCTTAAGTCGCCTGGTGGCTTCTGAGCTTTTATCATTCGAGTTGCTTGCAAATGCCATGGCTTCCCAATTATCAGGCACCCCTGGTAACTGCATTCTTTCTCGTTGAAACCTATCTACAAACTTTCGGAGTAGTTCCGTGTCTCCTTGTTTTATTTTGAATATGTCTTCCATTCTCTTCTCAACTTTTTGTGCACCAGAGTGTATAAACGAATCTGCAAGCTCAGCAAAAGAGTCAATAGAATTTTCAGGGAGAAGAGAATACCATGTTAGATCCCCTTTGGTAAGTGTTTCCCCAAATTTTTTGACAAGGACTGATTCAATCTCTTATTTCGTTAAGTCGTTACCTTTTACCCCAGTAGTGAAAGCAGTCACATGGTCGCGTGGGTCAGTTGTTCCATCATATTTGGGAACGCCAGGCATTTTAAACTTCTTGGGTATAAGCAAAGTTTCCGCACTTGGCTTCCACAGTTGTTGAGAATATCTATCAACATCAATGCCTTTGATGACAGGTGGTACACCAGGAATTTGTTCGATGCGATCGTTCTTCTCCTTCATCTGTTTCTGCATGGTTAACAGTAAATTTTGTAATTATGAGTTATTAGATATACCTGGTCTCATTTCGAGAGATTCATTAGGAGTATCTCCTCTTCCTGAGTTTGCCAACCCAGATGGAGGATTTTCCATGGTGATGGTGTTATTGGGGGTTGGCGTTGGCANGTTCCCTCGAACCACGTGGGGTTCCTGAAAGTGATGGAACTGGGGTTCCACTTCTTTGCTGGTTGTTGTCGTTCGGGTTTGACATAATTCAAAGGATATCACTTGGAAAGTAAACAAAGATTATCAGGTTCCCGGTAACGGAACCAATTTGTTTAACCAAAGAATTAAACCCTTTTTATTAAAGCTTATTTTTAAGATGAATACGGGTTACTGATAATCAAGATAATGAGAAAAATGAATAATAGACAATATTACAGAAATAAAAGATCAAAGTTAATTGTATTCGAGAATCAGATGCCTTTACAAGCTGTATTCCCCTCCCTTATATAAGAGATTCTTATAACGTACGACTCCTGCTAGGGTTACTCATTAATGACTAATTATGACATTAATGAGGCGTTACAAAGGATAACGGTAATAGGGATTCAGTTACATAACGTTCGAGTAATCAATTATGGATCCTTGAATCTGCCCGTAGCTTTGTCTAGATTCATTCTGACCGTGCCTCTCTCCCGTTTTGATCAAGTTGGATTTCTCGTGGCTGATAAGTTCATGGGTTTACTGAACCGTGCCTCTTTCTACCATACCTCTTCAAAGAGTTACGTCCAGCTGTCGTGTTTTCCTGTGTCCAGGTGACTGGCTGAGTTGTCAAAAGCTGGATTACGTGTGAAACTCTTTTTACCAAATACAGTTAGTATTCATGCATAATAGTCAAGTTAATTAATTTATTCTTTTTCAAATTTCTCCCTTACAATTAAAAGTTTCAAATAACAAATTATCACTCCACAAATAGAAAAATACAGATCATTCTGCCAACACTTTCTTTAACAATCACTTTGACATGGTAGCTGATATCCGTAAACTCTGACTCGGCAATTGAAACTAAGAGTTTGAGACTCCTTTTTAGTTCTTTGACTATTGATATGCCCTTAATCTTGATTTCTTTCGTTAATTTTTGAAGTTTGAACATCCTTTTGATCACTGACCCTTTTTTTATTTGAGAAAAAAATAAAAAATTTAAAGCTTGAAACAGGTTTAAAACAAACACTTTTACTTCCCGTAGCACCCATTTTGCGAAAAAATCTCCCCCTTTCGGTGCTTTCTCCTTTTTAGAATTTCTTTTTGTTTATACTTGGATGATTAGTCATTATACTTGTTAAGATTTCAAAGAGTTTCACATCAAATTTTATTTCTAGTAATTAGTATACAATTGTGCCCCCGCTGTGCTAAAATCCTGGGTCCGCCTCTGGTTCAGACTATACGTCTAAATACTTCACGTTTTTCAAGTGACGCTAATTCTGCCTGGATAGCGTCTTTCCATTTTGGTCAATCATTTCTTTGTCTACATTCATCAACAGATCTTGGTTCAAGATCTCCATCTTGTTGCATTATCTCAATAGCAACATTATAAGCAAAAATGTTGTCGACAATAATATTATTTTGATTCCACCTTTTTTCCGTAGAGACATAATTTATTGAGATCTCTTCATTGTATTATTTTCAGGTACCTGGACCTCCTCTGAGGTCTTAACATTTGTTATGTCACGGGGCTCTTTTTGATCAATTGCCTCCATATTATGATCTCCTAGATCATTTGCTCCTTTTCGCTTTCGAGGATTTTTATCTTTGGAACCAATTGGTCTACCACGTTTCAAGCGTGGCTTAGACTCATTTGTATTTATGGATTGTCCAACCGGGACATCAATTCGAATAGGAGCATTAGCAGCTAAAATATGTGACTTAGTCACCCTTGGTAGGTTAGTGAATGCATCTGGCAGTTAATTTGTAATATTTTGCAAATAAATTATCTTTTGAACCTAGTGTTCACATTGCTTTGTTTGAGGATCTCAATGAGATAGTGATAATGCATTCCAATCTATCTCTTTTTGCAACTGCTTATTTTCTCCCCCTAATATTGGGTGTACTGATTCATTAAATGGCAGTCAACAAATCTTTTCGTAAATAAATCTCCAGTCATAGGTTCCAAATATTTTATATTAGAAGGAGATTCATACCCAACAGATATCCCCAATCTTCTTTAGGGTCCCATCTTTGTGCGTTATGGTGGAGCAATTGTCATATACTGCACGTCCAAATATTCTAAGATGGGAAATATTAGCTCCTGACCAAAAGCCAATTGTATTGGAGATTTTTTATGATAAATTGTGGGTCTGATCCGCACAAGAGCTGCTGCATGCAAAATAGCTGGCCCCATGTCGAAATGGGAAGTTTTGTTCTCATAAGCATTGGTCTAGCAATTAATTGGAGGTGATCAATGATTCTGCTAGACCGTTTTGAGTATGAACATGAGCAACTGGATGCTCAATTGTTATCCCAGTTGATATGCAATAATTATTAAAGGCCTGGGACGTAAATTCACCAACATTATCAAGACGAAGTGTCTTAATTGCATAATCTGAAAACTGTGCTCTTAATCTTATTAATTGAGCTAGTAACCTCACAAAGGTCAAATTGCGGGTTGATAACAAGCACACATGTGACCATCTTGTAGATGCATCTATTAAAATCATATAATATCTGAATGGTCCACATGGAGGGTGTATGGGCCCACATATTATCACCATGTTTACGTTTCAAAAATGCAGGAGATTCGACTCCGACTTTAATTACTGATGGTCTAATAATCAGTTTTCCTTGAGAACATGCAGCACAAGAGAATTCTTTAATTAGAAGCATCTTCTGGTTCTTCAATGAATGACCATGTGAATTCTCAATTATTTTGCGCATCATATTATAACCGGGATGGCCCAACCGAGCATGCCAAATAATAAAACCATCAGTAAACTCCTTGTTTACTATGGCATGTGATTCAACTACACTAATATTAGTGTAGTATAATCCGGAGGAAAATGCGGGAAGGTTTCAAGCAAATACTTCTTTTCCGCTTTTATTATAGTAATATAAAGGTATTCAACTTTTCCTTCATTGATGGTCTCAATATGATAGTCATTTTGGCGAATATCTTTGAAATTCAACAAGTTTCTTTGAGACCTACTACAATATAATGCATCATTAATAGCTAATATAGTTTCTCCTGGTAGTAATACAGTCGCTCTTCCAGAGCCCTCAATTAATTTTGTATTACCAGATATTGTTATGATATTGGCTTCTTTCATAGTTAAATAAGAGAAGTATCTCTTATCTTTTAATATAGTGCGCCGTAGCACTATCCAGAAGACATATATTATTCATACGGCCCCGATAATTATTTAGTCTTCTTTAAGACTTTGATATATTGCTATCACATTCGCTTCAGGGAGTTATGCAGATCTAGAGGGACGAACTTCATTAAAAGCATATTATTTTGCCTCAATAATCATTATATCATTAATTGTGGTGGATTGAGACTCAAACTCAATGTCTTACCCTCATAAAGGCATGTTAAGCATAATGTATTGTTACTAAAACCCAACATTTTATCATCATGATGCACCAAGACTCAAATTCGGTGTCTGAACATCTCTTCCGAATTATTGCTACTACAAAAGCAAATTCGAGGCATGTAGAATGAATTTTTTTTTCTAATATGTTATAAGTGATTATTTCAGTACATAATTTCAAACGAGAAATAATTATAAACATGATTGAGTAATGTAAAATTTTTGTAAGCACAAACATATGATCCAAATTCCAATCACTTAGCTCTTTAGAATGCGTCGTAACTTATAAATCAAATAAATGAATTCAAACAGATGTTGCAAAAGGGATGTGAATTACCTTGAGTTTCATATTACCAAGGCTATGATAATATTCTATTATTATATTATGTCATAAAGGCAGTAGCCAACACTACTATAATTAAATCAATATTAGTGAAATAGACGTACCTGCACATATAATAACTTCACGTATTGATTACCTCTTGTTTACCTTTTTTTTATCTTTTTCTTAAGAAGCATATTGAAAATTTTTTGGTCATAGATTAGGCGCAAATTTAAGTTAATCGTCATCCGCAATATAAGCATCACATCTTCTTTTGGTTAACATCCAAATTCAATAGGTATTAGGACATCAACACAAAAATCTCTCGCAAGTACTAATTTATTAGGACCTAATTAATGGAGTAAGTGCCACTTTATAATGTACCAAGATAAAATTATTTTGTGACGGATGTAATGCAAATTTTATTTATGAATATAGAGAATATTAGGACCTGCGAAAGATTATTACTAAACATGATTGTAATTACAGGACTAAAAACAATTAACATATTTCAAATCCTACAAATTAGAACTCAAAGCTTATAACAATTATTTCATTGAATTGAAGAGTTTCTTAGTGCAAATGTTTGTGGACTTCCATTTCCTTACTTCTATTATCCCAATTCTGTCACAACATTTGGATGTGGAATTAATTAGTCTAATCATTATAATTCAATTTAATACTCATCTATTATAGGTTTAAACTTTTTCGTAGATTATATAATAAAATAACAATTTAACCGAAGCTTATTGTTTTCATACCAAGGCAATTATTATAACCATATTCAAAACAAGTTATGTATATGGTAATAAAATTGCAGGTTAAAGAGGATCCTAATAGAAACGTTATAAACATAAGAATGTATACCTGGATCTGGATCGGAAAAGATATTAACTACCTCTTTTTTGAAGAAGATAAATTCGAATGAAGCACATACCTCAGTTGGTTAGAACTTCGTGTTGATAACGTGTTAAGAAATGAGAACAAAATAGAATAATATAGTAATTTCGACAAGATATATAGGAGGAACATGTAAAGGTTATCTTATTCGAATGTTTTTGTGTCTACTTTCATGGGCAAAAAATGTCATATTTATATTATACAAGATACATCCAAAACTCACTAGAATCAATATGTGCACCTATCCAAGTAGTACATTGTATAGAATGTATGAATGGATTAAAGAAACATCCAGTATACATTCACTTTATTTATAACATTAGACTTAATGACACGTTTTACAATATTTTATTGCAAGTAACTTCTTATATTTTTAACTTCAAAAAAAAAAAAAAAATTCTTATATTTTGAAGTTGGAAGCAGATCTCATGGCAAACAACTAGCTTCGCGGAACTTGCTCTTCTTAGTTAGCTAAAGCTAAACTGCTAAGCATTTGCACGCTGACACGAAAAGCAAACTCAAAAGAGTAGCTTCTGCAGCAGAAAATCGAAAAAAATGGCAGCAATGGCCTTGAAAATTACAATAAGCTCTAATCCCAATACCAACGGCGTACTTGCTCCTCCTCCGAGCAAGCTACAGGCTCATCTTTTACCCTCAAATCAAAAAAATTTTGGCCGCAGACTCCTTGGGAGTATACCTCTATCATTGAAACGAAGTAAAAGGAATTGGCATGGGCCACTTCGAGTTTCGAGTTCGAGTCAGTCTTCCGCGTCAAACTCCTTTGATGTTGTCATAATTGGTGCCGGAATTATTGGGTTGACCATCGCCCGCCACTTGCTCCTTTCCTCTGATCTCTCCGTCGCCCTAGTTGATGCTGCTGTTCCTTGCTCGGGCGCAACTGGAGCAGGTAAAATTTTATCGTACTTTGACGACCGGACCCCAAATGAACCCGCTAGCCACCACTTGGGTCCGCCACTGAGTAGTAGTAGTTATTGTTGTTGTATAGTTGACCCTAACTAGTTTGGAATCAAGGTTTAGTAGTAGTTTTGTTGTTATGGTTGTATTATATTCTTATCAGAATGAGTTCCAGTTCAAAATCCTATCCTAGTTCATTTAATTTACTGGGTTCCAAATTTATCATTTGTACTAACTTAGTGGACGCGTCTTGGCTAAATGCTGTATATATATTTAATTGCATATGCCTCTAATCACGAAATTGATATGGTCTAATATGCAAAATGTACAGTTTTCCACAAAGAGTAACAATCTCAGAGTGGGTGAATTAAGTTTAAAGTCTTTGACTCTTTTAATCCACATGCTTAACACAACGATAATTAACTTAGTATGTTGTCAATCCCAAGTTTATTCAAATTCACGAGTTATGCCAGTGTATTGATTGTAGTTAGATTACCCACAAATATCAACTGAACAAGTATGGCAATGGTCAGTCTTTACACCTCCTACATTAGAAGAAGTTAATTTATTTTTTATAATAACTATTTGAAGTGTTAACTTTTGGCGTCTCAAATTTCTTTATGAACTTTTCTAAGGTAGTTGAACAAGTTATAAGCTCTTATTCTCTCACCCTAAAAATTTGGAGAACATCATCTGCTGGCATGTCATTTTATGGAGGAACTTATCGGATGAAATTCTACTCCTACTGTCTTGACTGATTGATTGTGGATTTTTATTTACATTATCGTTGGCATTTGAGCTGGTTCTAGGTCAAGGATACATATGGAAGGCACACAAATCACCAGGTACTGATAAATGGGAATTAATGATGAGAAGCCATCAATTATGGGAGAGCCTAGCCAAGAGCATTCAACTTCAAGGCATGGATCCTTTAGAGGTACTTGGCTGGAAGAAGACAGGTGATTTAATATCCTTCCATGTATCTGCCTTCAGTTATTATACTTGCTACTGTTTAATCAACTTACATCCAATCTGTGTACTATTTAAGACTTTAGCAATGAATCTGGAAGTTTATCATGTCATATATCTTGTTATTCTGACCAATGTGTTCCTGAGCTCTACTTAAGCAGCCTGATGGAAGAATGGTGAAATATCACATCATTTTCCTGTCTTTTAGAAGACATTTTCAGTACTGAGGAGGTCTGTTCCTCCTTAATGGTACACATGCTCAATTGTGATTCTTTTTCCTTTTTCTTGAAAGCTCATTTACAAATGACAAAAGGTGGTATATTCCAGGACATCAGTCTGGAAGATTTGTCAGGTCTAAGACAATTCTGGTAAATGCAAAAGTTGAAGTCACTTCATATTTGTTTAGTCCTTCTCTGTGTAATAGACTTTCTGCAACAGAGAGCCCAACACTCTTTCAGTCTGTTCAAAATTGCTAGATTGGCCTCATTGGTTGAGGGAATGGGGTTGTTGTCTCCTTATATGGTCTTGGCAACTCTGCACCTTGTGAGCTAACTTTTGGGGTTGAATTAGGCCCAAGATTCATTTTCTAAATATATGATATCACAGCGACACCCATTTTGTTCTTGGTTTGCCCAATATTAGACCCCCATGTCATGTCATTCATGCTCCAATTGGCGGGCGGGAGGGTGTTAGATTGTCCCATATCGGTTGAGGAAACAGGCTGGTGTCTCCTTGTATGGTTTTGGGCAATCCTCATGACTTAGGTTGAGTTACGCCTAAGGACCATTCTTAACAAAAATAATGTGGATTTTCTTTATACTGATTTGAAGGCAATGCCGACCCCATCTTGTTTGGGACTGAGGTGTAGTTGTTGTTGTTGTTCATTTGAAGGCATCTTTCAGCTTTTTTTGTTTTCTCCAGTATACATCCCTTTTTTGTAAACACAATTTAGAAAGCAATTCTAGTTGATATCTCATGTAAAGGGATGGTATGGAGTTTTCTCTTCTCCTGCTCTTCGCTTATACCTATCTCAGATGCACAGGCTAAAGAAAACCTTTCTTCTGTAATAACCGTTACTATTTCAGTCCTATCATGTTAAAGATTATAGGGGAAACCACTGAGTGAAGTTCTTATTATCTGGCAGGAAGCCTTTTGGTAAGTAAAACAGCAGATGAGTCAGCAATGTTAAGAAGGAGGGTGGAGGAGCTATCACAGGAGGGGTTGAGAGCAGAGTTCTTGTCCACCAAGGATTTGCTATCAGAAGAACCAGAACTTGTGCTTGAGAAGGAAGGTGGAGCAGCTTTTTTCCCTGATGACTGCCAATTGGACGCTCACCGTACTGTTGCATTTATTGAGAAGGTCTGTTCCCTTGCCTTCTTTCTTTCATTCTTCCTTCTCTTCCACTTTGGTTCCTTCTTTAGGAATAATCTTTAGTGTTCTTCTCTCCGGGTTACCTTACAAGTCTTATATATGATAATTACTTAAGTTGTTGATCATTGTCCAGGGTAACAGGCGTTTTGCTGTTGAAGGGAGATATGCTGAATTTTATCATGACCCAGCTATTGGATTAGTCAGGTTTAGCAGTTTCCATTTTTATTAATGTTTGGACTATTACTAGTCCATGTAATCACTATATTAATAAATTTTAAAATCCAGACCTGGAACTAGCTGTGAGGTTGGAGCTGTTCAAACTTCCAAGACTACATTGCATAGTAAGAAGGCTGTTGTAATTGCAGCAGGTTGTTGGACTGGGTCTTTGATGCATGACCTGATTAAGCAACCAGATATCGAGCTCGATCTTCCAATAAAGCCTCGAAAGGTTTTGGATAAGATGTAACATGCCCATTGCGTTGTTTTCTTTGTCCCATTTGTTTTCTTCGTCTTATTATCTTTTTTTTTTTGGTTGCTAACGCATCCATAGTGGGTGTGTTTGTTATCTTATTGAAGAAAGAATAAAGGAGTAAAAGAAAAAGAGATTTAAATATTTGGTTTAAGAGAAACCATTATTTGTTGATCTTTTGTGGATGCACAAATTTTAGTCATCTATCTCATTGCTACAACCAAATGGCACATAACGTGGACGAGGGTATGCATGGAAGTGAATACACTCATTCACATGCCGATGCTCATATACCGGCCCGGACCAGACCATTACTGATATCTCTTATTTCTCTCTCGTGGCTCCATTTGTCATTGTTTACATCATTGTCACTATATTATTAGAAACTTCATTTTCTTCTCGGGTGGTGGGGGTGGTGGGTGGGTGGGTGGGTGGGTGGGGAGAGTTGGGTTTCAATTGGGAGAGTCATATCTGATTCATGGTACTTCACATGTATATGCTAGTTTTTAAGCCACCATTTCTTACCTTCCCCAGTCTGTCAGAGTTTCAGAGCATTTCTTTAAGTTCAGCTGATTAAAAGTAAACATGTGATGTTTGTAGATATGTAACTGGATGCTCACCTGATAATAGTACAAACTATACTTTCTTGTTGACTTTTGTTCCATGTCTCCCCCCTCGAGTGGACCGCTTTGTTGTTAATTCATACTTCTGTTACTTCTATGGAGGGATTGCTACATAATCTAAGTTACCAGCTAATTCTGAAAAAAAGAGCATAAAATGAGAAAGAAGAAAAATGAAATCAAAAGTTGCTCCATGACTTCTTATATCAGCATATGGTATCTGTATTGATCCACTTCCTTTATCCCTTTAACTGGTTATTAAATTTAAATTAAGATATCATTTTATAAGCTCAAGCTACATACTCTCAGAAGATAGAAGAATTCGAAGCTCGTAATATGTCTGTGGGTCATTCTAAATCGGCCTTAAATGAATCCAAGATTGTCAATGAGTGTCTATACAGTACTGTCTATAGTTCCTAAACCTATCCAGCTCAAATAGGTAAATCACTAAGTGAATATCAATATAGAAAAAGGTGAAGACAGTGGTCAGAGAGTGAAGTATGTAATGTGATGGCAAATTGTCAATTCCATTACACATTCTATCTATGGATCTACCTCCTTTTTTTTTTGGATCAGTAGGATCTTCCTCCTAGTCATAAGTTTTTCTCATGAGACCTTGTTCCTACTTGTCAACAGATTCAACCTTTAAATCTTTTATATTCGTATATTTGTGAAGTTAAATTTTGCCTCTGTAAGCAGGGTCACCTCCTTGTGATAGAGAATTTCAAGTCGTTCAAGCTGAATCATGGAATTATGGAGGCAGGGTATGTCAACCATCAATCAGCAACTCTCAAAGCTACTGCATCTGATTCAGGGCCTGTCTATAATGCACAAGATTTGTCTGTTTCAATGACAGCAACCATGGATGCATCAGGCAGTCTTGTCCTTGGTAAACTCTATCCCATTGTTGAATTGTTTGTCCGTCCTTTTTTTCTCCCACAACCAATATGTCTAACCCAATTAAGCTGGATATGGATAGCTCCAAGCCCCATTGCACCCCCTTCTTCCCTTTAAAATTGCAAAGGATTAATTGCTTCTTGTTTCTAATTTTGCTCTTTCTCTAAGTTCATTAGTTATTCACTGCAATTGAAGTTCTTTTTTAATTAATAATTAAGCTTATTTCGCTAAAGATATAAGACTGTTGATAGCCAGATCGATGCACTGTCTTTCAAGAAGCTGTTAGCATGAAGGAAAGAATGTCTACCTACTGTGGATGCTCCTTATGTAGAAGTCTTTTGTTTAAATTGCCTCATCTAAAATTTTAAAAGTTATTTATCAAATAGGGGACACTATCTATTTTTTTGGGCCAAGCATGTGGAAATATGCTATTACAGAGTGATAGTGAGAATTGAACTTACTCAGTTAAATTGTATAAACTATATTATCTAAAAGCTTAAGTTGCTAAAGAGGTGACACCTTTATTTATTTATTATAGGCCTACCACATGTTATGTAACATAGAGCTTTGCCTAATTTCTGATGTACTTTTTTGAAAGTATGGACAATCCAGCTAGGATATATCGTTCGTTTTAAGTCTTTTCTAACTTTGCTATTCATGATATCTAGAGCCGTTTGGACAACTTCTGGAAAAAGTTGTTCCAAAACATATTTTAGTGAAACAGTTGGTGCAAAAGAAAAATGTGTTTGAATAGTCGTAGTTCTTTGAAGATTTGTGGGTCTTTTGTGAGTGGAACAAAGAGCTTTTAAATTGAAAAACACCTTCAAAGCTTCTCCCAATTGAAAAGGCTTTTTTGTAATAACTTTTCGCAAAAACTCCTTTAAAAAGTTAACAAATATATATTTCTGTGAGAATGCACGGGAGAAAAATCTATTATTGATATTCTGTTTAATTATAATACAATGAGCCCTATTTATACAATACATATCATACTCCTATTCTATGTGGGACTGACTAATTCATATTATGTACATAACTATCTAACAATTTCAAAAAAGTTTCAGGAATTTTAGAAAACGTTCAGCATCTTATGCTGTGTAACTATGATAGCTGGAGGCACTCGTCCCATCGTTATGGTATCTGGTAGTCCAATTATATTGAATAAAATCGTAATGGAAGACAAACAAAATTTCCATTTTGTGCTATCTTTTATGTCATCTTATTATCTTTCTGTCCATCTTTTTTGTCTTATAATCCGAACCCTTTAAGGTATCTGTGGTTTCTATAAATGTGCACTCATGGCTATTCACCAAGATCTTTTCTTACAGGGAGTAGCCGACAGCTTGTTGGGTTTAACATAGAGGTTGATGAATCTGTCATCAACCACATATGGCAGCGGGTTGGGGAGTTCTTACCTGCTTTAAGACAAGAGTCTCTTGAGGATTTGCGTCAAAGCGGAGAAATTCGAGTAGGATTGAGACCTTACAGTAAGTGAAAACCAGAAACTTTTCACTTGTTACTGTTCATGACTGAACTACAAAAATAATGCTAAAGTTGCAAGCATGCTCATGGGATTGGCTTTATTTTGATTTAGTTCCGGACGGAAAGCCTGTCATTGGGCTTGTTCCTGGATTTTCGAATGTGTTTCTTGCTGCCGGGCATGAAGGAGAAGGACTGTCGCTGGTATTTTGCTCTAATCTCTTTCTGCAGATGAACTGAAAGACATTTTTGATTTAAAACATACTCGTTTTCATTTTGATATGAGTCCGCTTTTCTTACTATCTTTTCGAGTTTATATGCTTCTAAGTTGAATTCTAATAATCATAGTCAATGCTTTTTCTTACCAGGCTCTAGGAACAGCTGAAATGATTGCTGATATGGTGTTGACCAATCCTTGTAAAGTTGATCCAGCACCATTTGCGCTGCTAAGCCGGTGCTTCCACTGAGCAGTGAGCCCAATGCAAAGATTGAGCACTTATGATGCCTAAATTTAAAAGCTTTACAGTATCAAGGCCACATCACATCCTTATCTTACTGCTACATGATGTTGCATTTTGGTTATAGCTTTTTGTCTATCATTTCTGTGCAATAACTGAATATTGAGAAATTACTACAGTTTTTACTGGGATGTGGATTTTTCAGAAGAGAATGTAGTAAGGATAGGTTGATGAGTTGTCTTTCGGATGCAGTTCTTAGGTTTTGAATGAACTGATGATGTAGCTTCTATTGATAGAGACATGCTGGAACCATTCCAGCAGAAGACTCATCTTCCTAGCTCTTCAATCCTATGGCTCTTATGTAAAATAAAAAAGCAAAATGCTTTTGATGTGATTGATCTCCTTATGGATTTAGTGCTTGAAATGCCTTCATCTCGAGTTCTATCTGTTATAGCTCATGCATTGTGCATTTAGGGTCATTTGTTCCAGCTAGGAGTATTGTTTTGTGGGGGTGGGG
>ML416282.1:54586-78516 GCA_005239525.1 Nicotiana knightiana | reverse complement strand
GGGGGGGGGGGTGGGGGGTTAGGTTAGGCTAAATTTGGGCAGTTTTGTTGGCCCAGATTAACCCAAGCTATTAGATGGGTTAATATGGGCACAAGGCCCGCTCAACCACCCATCAACAAAAATATGTTTTTTGCCCAACCGCTTAAGTCGGGGTTGAGCAAGTTACGCTGTTTTGGGATAATTTTGTCCCTAGTTTTAGCTAAAGTTCCTGTAACTCTATTCTGTATAAAGGAAATAGTGAAGTGCTCTTCACGTGGTTGTGCTTCTCATAGATAAAACGCTCTGAATGTCGTAATTTGAGTTATGATATGTTTTAGCTCTCCCAGTGTTTATTTGGAGTTGAATTTTCTTTTTTCTCTTTAATTTGTCCAAACCTGTGTGAGCTTTAAGCATTAGATGACATGGTTAAGGCTCTTCCATCGATCCCTTTTTTTTATTTTAAAAGTAAGTATTTTACACTCACTGATACAAGAACTTGATGAGACACACTTGGACAGATATTTTATAACAGTGATTACATGGATATGCTATTAGGTATCCCTATTGCTGTGATACCCTGACCTGATTTAACATTGGAGACTGTAGGGTCCAGAAGCTTGTACGGGATATTGGACGGCCCCTGTCTGTTCTTAAGTTTGGAATCTGCATTTCTCTCCAATATCCTTGTATGCACTTCGTTAAGTTCCTCGGCAAATTGCTCAAACCTTTGCTTCACCCATACGTCATCTATCCAGTTTGGAGATTGTCGTTGACCCAAGTATACTTCATGAGATGTATGCGCTGACAGTACCTCTAATAGCGCCAAATATAGGGTAATCTCAGACCTGTTGGGTAACATTTTGAGAAAGTATTTGTCCGGGTCATGGAGAAACTCTGCGTACTCTCTTGTCCCTTCCATCGCGATGAAATTCCGACATTTGGTTGGGCGATGTAGTGGATGACCCACATATTCATATTGTCCAAAGTTAACTGAAGCATGAAGACCTGCGGAAATCCATATAAGGGTTGTGAGAGCCTCTACTAGATCAGAGACGGTAGTCAAGCTCCACCATGTTTCGTTACACTTGTCTCCATGGCCAATTTTCCTAATCTCTGACCACCATTCTTGGATCTCATGGTCAGATCTCAGGGAATTATCATCCTTGTAGAAATATCGACAAAAGTCTGTTACCCATCTCTTGGTTGCTACCCAAATTTCTAGTCCATCTGCACCATATGGATAATCTTCAAAGAGAAGCTGAACGCCAGACGGGCATTCTGAGCTCTGGAAAGCTAAACCTCTGCAAGTTTTAATTAATGTGTTATTTTGTAGTATTAGTAGTTTTAGCTATAACGTACACCAACAGATTTGGTGGTGACGGAAAAAAAATTAGAGGAAAATATCTTCATGTTTTACTTTGGGAAATCATTCTGGGATCATTTTCCATGTTTATTCTAATATAATATTAGGTTAAATATGGTAGTAATATACAAGGTGGAAGATGGCGTATGAAGATGGTGTTTTAGTGATAATATTTTAGTATGAGAATTTAGTAATAATGTCTAATTTGTTGGTCTCAAAATATGGAGCAAGAATTGGGATATCTCTTAAAGATAACTTCAATAAGAGTTTGGATATCATTGACGACAGTGATTTTCACCAATAAGTGGAGAAAGTAATTTTCTTTCTTTTGATGGAAAATATTTTTCTTGGAGAAAGCATTTTCAACAATTCGAGATAACCAAACATTGAAAAATAATTTCAACAAGAAAGCATTTTCCATTTACGAAAGACTCGTTAGGTCACCAAGTTCATATATCCCACTAGCATACCTTTTCACTAAATCACCAGGGAGGCTTTGTTCATCAAATCTCCATTCCTTATATAATGAAGAAGATAGCTCCATAGAGACTTCTCCACAATAAAGGGTCTTCTCGAAGATTCCTCCAGCTTTTAAGACCGTACTTCGAGCCAATGTATTAATATGCATAGTGTCCTTGAAGTGAGGATCCAATAACCGGTGAATCGGGTGCATAACACCCAACTGCCTTCTGGTGGCAATAATGAATGGCTCTACAACTGCATGAGTTTTTAGCCTACAATTTCATAATGCCCATGAGTAATGGGGAAATTCAATGACATTGCAACTGCCACATGATTTTAGTAATTTTACCAGTGGTTGATTAGCTGATGATAACCCGAGTCGTTTACTGCCACATGAACTTTAGCAAGCTGCCATAAGGCTGCTTCTGATCCATTGGTCCCTGGACGAAATACCCTGTGGATCTCAGTGCCAGGTGAAAGCCCTGGTAAACTTAGTTCTATTGCCAGTGGCTTTAGCGTGGCATCGTCCTTTAAGAATAGCAGAGTTCTGGATGCATAGGCACATACACCATTTTTGTTTATTTTTCCCAAAAATGGCATGAGGTAGTCATGGTGGTCCAAGATGAAAATCCTCCATTGGTTCATTGCCTACAGCGTTGAACTGAACTTTTTAGAAATTTTGAATATTTGTTCAAGCTCTTTCCAACTAAACATTCATGATTAATTGCCTTTCCTCCCTCACGGTCTTTGGAGGATGTTCCATGGGTATACTCTATGCCCAAGTATAAATGAGGATGTAATTGGTCTAAAGTACGCGTACCTCTTGAACAGTGACCCCATCAAGGTTATGTTCTATGTGTGATCTTCTTATTGAACTCCATATTCCATTCTTGCTTCTTGGTGGAAAAGCCTGTGATGTCAAAACCATAGCATCAAACAAGATATGAAACTTATTACACGTTAATGTACAAGCTTGCATATAAGATGTGTTAGAACGTCAAGTGCTGGTGTGTTAGAATCTTGAGTTAGTAGTGTTGGCTGTTAGTGTTAAGTTGGTCTCTCCTAGCTCAGGTTATTTATTTATTCTCTTAATTTCTCTTATTTTTCTTTGGAAAATGTGTCTTTTCCCATGTACTACTTCGAAATTGAGCAACTTTGCCCTCCGTTTAACTTTTAGTCTAATATTATCCCCGAGTTAGAGAAAGTCTTGTTTTTGCTCTTGACTACTAAAGGAGCTTCAAGCTAAGGGTAATTTTAAACTTGTTTACTCTGAAATTTGGATAACAATTAAACTTATATTGTGGTTTTAAGGATATGTGATCTCATCCAATACCAATTGATAAATGCATAAGTAAATGACAAAATTAAACTGTAAATAAATCAAATCAGTGTGCAGATAGAGCTTCAACCTCGAGTTAAGATACCCTCGAACAGATAAATGTAAGAACACTAGAAACAAGATAAAAATGATGAAAAATGGCACAAGTAAGAAAGAAAGAGTTGAATTGCTTTTTTCTCAATAGATCATGTCTCTACAAATGATTGGAGTTCCTCTTTGTATAGTAGAGGAATCCTAATTACGGTATATCTCTAATTACATAAGGAAATCGTATAAACAACTAATTAACCGCTTTTGATTTGATCCGTTCCGAGATTCACGCCAAGATCCTCAACCAATCACGGATATCTCGCTCTTTCCATTGCTAAGCTATCCTCGACGTTACTCGGGGCCTATCTCCCCTGGCTCCGATAGATACCGACCTCGATCTTGAAAGAGACTTCGATCTCGAACTCAATGCCTCAGCTCTTGGATGCGACATTCTAGTCTCGATCAAATAGTGCTACTGTACACAGATAGTCCCCTCGTTTCTTGGATTATATTACACCCCATATTTTCGTACGTGAAAGTACGCCATATATAAATTGATGGAAGCTCGAAATGAGATGTTACATCCCGCATTTTTCTATGGTAAAGTTTAGTCGTAAGTTAATAGACGAAAGTTCGGGAATGAGATTATTTTGAGATTATAAGCGGTATGGTATTTCAAACAAGTGATGATAAATTCGTGAAGGTGAGAGGGTAAACAAATCGAAGAAAATGAATTTCGTTGAAAGTTTGACATTTTGGGATAAAATATGGCCCGAGCTAAAATACTCGGTATTTACGGACTAGTGCCATACAAGGTACTGCATGACCATGATAGTATGATATATAAAGTGTGTTAAAAGTGAGTAATATTTTAAGTAATTTGAGATAATTCTTAATTATGTGGGTAGTGAGTAATTATGAATTTTAGTAAGAGATTAACTAAGTGATTAAGTTATTTGGATAAGGTTAATAAACCTTCACGTGCAAGTAAGCTGTCACACTTAGAGGCTTAGTCTTCCTAAAGTGGGGCCCTGGAAAAGCCAACAATTTTAAGAAGACTTCTTACCTCATTAAGAAGGATGCTAGGTGTTTTAAGTAACGGATGATATATCTTGCCTAAAATCCATTTCTTTTTCCATCGTTTTGTGAGAAATTAAGCTTCTATATGAATAACATCTCTAAAAAGTACACTATGTTGAGTGTACAAACACGGAATGGAAAAAGAAGCGCGAATCTGGATTGGTCGAGATGCAATTCTAAGAGAGCATGGTACAATCTTTCTAAAAAATATCATATGAACTTTTCCCTACTTTGATTCGCCGTTACGTGTTGTCGCAATCAACGGGTGTTAAAGGGATTGTCAATAGTATCAGTTCAGGTATGTTAAGGCTATCCCTTCTTTCTTTTGGCATGATCCATACGATATAAATGAAACGACCAAATGCACAACTTTCATAAATGACTCTATTCATAGAAATGCTAGATATGTTTATGTTCTTGACCCCTATATGTCTTATTATTCTATCATCTGTTCATGGGTCTCAAAAAATACGTAAGTTGATAAAGTTTACTTCATGATATTAATCAAAGTCATAATGGTCGTATGACATTTCGAGGAATTTTATTGACGTACTTCTCATACATTGTATTCATTTACATTGACCCATGACCAGATGACATTATATACGCGTATATATATGTATTTATATGTATATGGGATATGGAAAAAGGTTACGACGTTATATACGCACCACCACCTGATCAGCTGGTATAAGTTGATAATTTGCCCATAGTGGCCAAGATGATATGATGGGATGCCTTCAGAGGCTTGATGATGTTATGAACGTATATACCTGTGCATGGTATGACATTTATACGCATACACATGACATTTTAAATATTAAAAAATTCACAGAGCTATTTAGACTTACATGTTGAGTCTTTTACTCAATGTTTCTCTCATGTCTATTATTTACTGATTTTCATTCCTTACATACTCGGTACATTATTTGTACTGACGTCCTTTTTGCCTAGGGACGCTGCGTTTCATGCCCGCATGTCCCGATAGACAGGTTGAGAGTCCTCCAAGTAGGCTATCAGCTCAACAGAAGGTGTTGGTGCGCTCCATTTGCTCCGGAGTTACTTATTTGGTCAGTATGATTAGTACATGCATTGGTTGGTATGGCGGGGCTCTGTCCCGATCTTTATGATATTATGTACTCTTAGAGGCTTGTAGACAGATGTCATGTATATGGATACTTGTATGTCCTTGTCGGCCTATGTTTTGAGTTTACAAATGATCATGTTGGCCTTATAGGTCCGTACGTGACATATGTAAGTTTCTATATCAGGTTGGGTCGTTCTATGTCGAGTATTCTCTCATGTTTATTCTACTTATCTCATGAAAGACTCTCCGACTCATTTACCTATGATAGTATGACACGAAATATCTGTTATGTTGGTACTCGATTGAGTAAGGCACCGGATACCCGTCGCGGCCCATCGATATGGGTCATGACAGATTATAATGAGAAGAAACGAACTGAGCCTTCGATTTTTCTTTGACCTCGATAAACAATGATGTCATCCTCGTGACATAAGCGGTGGAAGTGACCGAAATGTCCCATCGGTACAGTTCCCCAAACCATTAGTGAACGCCAGTTGGTGGCCAGCCACTAGTACCGTTGAATTGTCACCTTAAATCCATAAATAGGGATTCTTTTCGTTGAATCAAACTTTACTTTTACCTTCATCTGTTCTTCTTAAGCTTTTATCTCTCTCAAGTCCTTCTCTTTCATTACTCCTTAGGTTTTCACCGCTAGTTTCGAACCACCAAATCTTACTATCTTCTTCTTTCTTTAATCTATACAATGGCTAAAACATCTAAAACTGTTCCACAGAAGGAAAAAACTTCCTCTTCTTCTTCATGGCCGGCCGGTGATAAAACGTCGGTGGATCCGCTCCCTGAGGAGTGCGTTCCTGGCCCGTGTGTTCTCAAATCTGATTTCAAGACCGAAAGGTCTCCTCAGTCCCTGGTCGGTGTGAGCACGTATCAAGGTACATTTGCTCGATCACCGTGGGGTATCTCGAGCAAATTAAGAGGGATTGAAACTGGGGAGACAAAGTGATAAAGATCCCCTCTCCTGAAGAGAGCATTACCACTCATGTGGAAGGGTACCTAAGTTTTTACACTTGCCCTATCACATTGGGCCCCCTCGATCCTGTCGTCATTGACTTTTGCTGTCAATATCATATGACTTTGGGACAAATACACCCCTCCTTCTGGCGCATAGTGATCTTTCTCCCATTCTTCACCAACAAAGCCGAAGGGTTGCCGCTCACCCTCGATCACCTTATCAGGTTATACAACCCTCACATCTTTCGAGGGTTGATCAAACTGCAAGGTCGAGCGACCAAGGCGTTGTTCTCAAGCGTCGACGAGGAAAAAGAACAAGGGTGGATGGGTAGTTTCGTTCGGATGAGGACCTGCGATCTCATCCCAAAGGAGAAAATGCGATTTCCTGAGAAATGGAACCCGAAGCGTAAGTAGCACTCTACTTGTTAATTTCCATGTTGTGTTTCATTTTCTGCTTCATTTAATATCTTATTTCATCATGCAGCGGTTTCTTGGATTCCTCGAGCGATCCCCGACCTCGAGACCTGGGTCTGAAAGCTGGCTTCAACTTCTTCTTATGATGAGCGTTGTTGGCGCGACTTGGCAAAAGGCCGATAGGAAGCAAAGAACTACGGTGAGCTTCCCCTTTCACATACCTGACGCATTTCGATATTTCTTTGTACTTGCTTAACTTTCTCTTGTGCAGGCCTGAGTTAGGACAGCGAGGAATAGGCTATGGCCCCGGCTCCGAAGCCGGGGAAGGACAATAAGAGAAAAAGGGCCTCGACCTCCGAGGACCCTAAACCCAAGAAGAAAAAGAGCTCGATTAGCAAATCGAGGACAAATGTTGCTGCTCTTCCTGCCCATGTAGTCCAAGAATTAAGGGAGGAAGAGAAGAAAATGAAGATGACGACTCGGTGCTGGTGATCTGAGTGAGCAAGAATGCCGAGACCTCCAAGGCCACTAAATTGGTGTTGGTTGATGAGGCCTCCCCTCGTGCTGAGGAGGTTTTGAAGAAAGATTCGGGCAAAGTCCCCGAATTGTCCGAGGTCGAGACTGCCTCTCGTCAAACGACAAACATACCAGAGGGGGCTGGTCTCGAGACCCCTAAAGCTGAACAGAGCACCCCGAGTGACTCGCTTGGGGCAGTGACAGCAGGTCACTCACCATCCTTACCTGCCTTTTTCGAAGAGGCTATAAGGGATGCACAAACCATAAGGACTCCCAAAATAGGCGGAGTTCCCGGTGAGGAGGATCCTTTTCGGGATTGCTTTACTGGGGTAAAGGATGCCTCCAATCTTAATGATGTATCCAACCTCTTCGAAGAGGCCCAACATCGTCTGAACCGAGTAAGTATGAATTTTGTTGATGTAGCTTTCTTTCATTTTTCCTTTTCTCTGTCTAACTTTTTCCTTTTTTCATACAGGATTTCTCTAAGTCTCGGGCCGAAGTAGGCCAATGCGAGGCTGATCTCCAAAGACTTTAAGAGGGGAGGAATTCTCTCAAGCTTCTCCGGGGGAAGAAGGATGAGGAGATCAAGGACCTCTGAGCTGATTTAGCTAGAGCTCGTAAGGAGGAAACCGAGCTGAACGAGCAGGTAACAATTCTTTTGAAAAACCACGGGCTCGATTCGAGGGTGGAAGCTAATGTTTCAATGTCGCAATTGCAGCAAAAGATCGAGAGGATTGAGTTGTTCCGGGAGGAGGTCAATCGAGTGAAAGCAGACTGCTATAAGTGGAAGGAAGGCATGGACCGCCTTGCTGCTGAAAAGGAAACTGCCTCGGCCCAGTTGTCGTCGGTCGAAGCCCAACTTTGAAGTGCAAGGGAAAAATGCTTGGCTCAAGCCAAGAAGATTGAAGGGCTCGAAGCTTGGTTGGCTTTAGATCTTGCAAAGCCCAAGCTGAGGCCGAAAAAGCAAAGGTCGAGGCTGATAAGACGGTGGCTATATATCTGGTTGATGCCGAAGTTGTTCAAGCTCAAGTGAGGGAGGCTGCCGATCGAGTAGATTGCCGAGCTTTCCAAATGTCAATCTTTGAGAGAGACCCTCGAGGAGATCCACGCCCGAGGTTTCAACCTTTCCGAGAAGATAGCAAAGGCAAAGGTGTATGAAGTCGATGCCAGGCTACTGGTCTCTTATGATGACGATGATGATGATGACGGCAGCAAGAGCGGGTCCGATAATGATGAGGGGCCCGAGGAAGAAGTTGCCCCCGAGGAGGGAGTCACCCTCGAACATAGCTAGGACATTTGTATTTTTCTTTTCTTTTTCTGTGTGGGATCCCGATCGGTCCTTTGTAAATACCCTCGTTCATATATATATAATATTTATTTTTTTGAATTTGTCTCAAATTTTGACTTGTGATAATTTCAATCTGCTTTGTGCCTTGTAAAATTTTGATATACGTCCTCGTGAACAATATGTTTGACACTTCGGATTTAGCTGAAGTCAAACTAATACTTCTTTTGTAGTTGAGTGAGCTCTTGCTCGAACTCAAAGTAGTAAAACCTTTAGGTTTGAGTTGAGTGAGAATGGACTCTTGAACTCAGAAATACAATGGCCCTTAGGCTCTTGAATCGGGCTGATATAGCCTCAGAAGAACGCTTTTTTCCCCTTTTCGGCTTAAAAACTTAAACATATAAGAATTTGTTATGTCTTGGTATAAAGTAAGTTTGTTGGGTATTTTTAGGATCTAACATTATCGAAAACATTTGCTTTTTATGCCTTAGCATAAGTTTGTATTAAACAGATCGATAACTCTTAAGGTTTTTCGAGAGCCGCTATTATCGAAGCCCTTTGATGATTTTACCGAGGGCATCCCTTTTAACCGGTTTACAAAAGAATTTGAAGGCCTAATCATTGCGGAATTCGGACGTCTCCGAGCCGCGTTATTTTGGTCGTAGCCTTGGGGTCTGCCTCTTGGGCTTATTTTTTCAATAATACTTTGAACTTGTTCAAAGTGTTAGTCCCCGAGTAGGGTGGCCTTGGACTATAAAATCGAGGGTGTAAGGCCCCGAAAAATTTTGCTAAGTAATTTAGGAATTCGAGGTGCCAGCTAGGCTAATTATAATTTTTTTTGTGCTATAAATATGATATAAACGAATTAGAATTGGTAAATAAGTATATAAGTCATAAAATTAGTATTGTGGGGTCCAAGGAGAGGCCTAATGTAGGGCCCCGGGAAAACTTCACTATGTAATTTAAGGTTTTGTGGTATCAAGGTAGGTAATACATTGCACTTCCGTAGTTTTAGGATTGAACGATGCGCTGAGTTAAAAAAAATTTCATCGCAACTAGACCAGGCTTTAGGTAGATAACGCCCAGGTAAAGCCAGGCCAGACCAGGCTTTAGGTAGATAAAGCCAGGCCAGACCAGGCTTTAGGTAGATAAAGCCCGGGTAAAGCCAAGCCAGACCAGGCTTTAGGTAGATACCAGGCCAGACCAGGCTTTAGGTAGATAAAGCCTGGATAAAATTAGGTCTGAAATGTTGGACTATCCATTTTTCTATCTTTATAACCCGACCCCAGACCCATATAAAACCCATTCCTCATCATTTTAAGCTTATTTTCTAATAAATTAGAGAGAGGAAAGAGTGGGTTCTAGAGAGAGAAAGTCCCAACTTCATCAAAGTGATCCTCCTTCATCACTCAAGCTTGGAACTAATCAAGTAGGACACCATTTTCTTCACCATAAGAGGTAAGCTTCTACCCCGTCAACCTTAATTTCCACATTTTTGTTAAAATGAACTATGGTTAGGTGAGTTCATGAAGATGGGGGTAGGAATTTTGCATGCATGTAACCAACTAGTCATAATCTAGTAAAGGGAAATGAGTTAGAGTAATCCTTCACTAAAAAGAGGCCATTTAATGTAAAACAACACCTAGTGTTTGATAGAATGCTCAAGTGAGTTCAAGACATGATCATTATCCCTAAATTCTAAGTTCAATTGTGCCACATTGTGAACTAGATGGAAGGTGCTAGAAGGTCCGGTAATTGTGGTAGAAATTAACAAAAAATCCCAAATCGAGGTATGTATGGCTAACTTTAATCTTTGTAGAGTCACCTTGTTGGTGTCCGAGCACACGGTATGAAATTCTTGCTTGAGCATATGTGAATTGGCTGTCCTACTGTGTCGAGGTGTAAGATTTCATTCTCTGATTTTTCTTAGTCGAATTACCATGCTAATTGAGATTGTGAAGGGTAATTTTTTAGGCTTATCCTATCATGTGTAAGGTTCGTTAAATGCTTGAATATGTCGACATGGCAGTATGCGCTACTAAATGAAAGAATGTTAACGTACCCTAATGTGGGAATGTATCTAATTGCTAAGGGCCGAGTGTGGCAAATGATGAAAAGAAATTGTGGATTGATTTAATTGAGTTAAATAATGATGGCAACACCATATATGAATTACAGTTTGATAAGGATTATTGTGCCTTGATTTCATATAGTTATTGGCTGATATGAACTTATGTTATTGATGATGAAGATCTATGTGATATAATTGTTGGTTGTTGTTGCTATCAAATATGAATTGTACGGTGGGATCGGGTTGCGCGCCGCAACACGAAGTAATAAGGGTGGAATGTGATTGTACGGTGGGATCGGGTTGCACGCCGCAACAGAATTGTACGGTGGGATCGGGTTGCACGCAACAGCAGAATTGTACGGTGGGATCGGGTTGCACGCCGCAACAGAAGTAATAAGGGTGTAATGTGATTGTGAGATGGGATCGGGTTGCACGCCGCAACAGAAGAAATAAGGGTGGAATATGATTGTAAGGTGGGATCGGGTTGCGCGCCACAACAGGGGAACAATTGAAATAAGAAAATGTGAAAACCTCATTTGTGATTCTCTGTATCCCTGTGCAATATTTGTTTGGATTTCTTTAACTGCCTCTTATATGTGTAATTCTTGATTTTACATAGAGTAAAGTTTGTCTATACATGCTAGTACTATTCAATGGTACTAACGTCCTTTTTGCCGGGGGCGCTACATCTTTTATATGGATGTAGGTGGTTCCACAACAGGTAGCTCAGACCGCCGATAGTGGTGCTTCCCCTTCGTACCTTCAGCAGATCCGGTGAGCCCCATTTCCTCTCGGGGCTGTGTGTAGTCTGTATCATCTCTTTTGTATATGTTATGTCTTCTAAGGTATAGTTGGGGCCTTGTTGCCGGCAAGTATTGTGTAAACCCTTAGTACTCTTAGAGGCTCCGTAGACATGATATGGGTTGTACATATATGTATTTTGGGCAGTAATTATGTTTACTAGTAATCGTGGTCCGAATCGGAATTATTGTATGTCTTGTGATTACCAAATGTTGAGACGATAAATGACGAAATGAACTCAAATTGTAAATTTATGCTTAAGCTCTAAAGTGCTAATTCATGTGGAATAATGTATATTGTAAACACGGGGTAACACGTTGGGCAGGAAAGGCAATCCAAGTCCTCTTGACAGGGATCATCCGGTTGGGCGCCGGTCTCATCCCTCGGTTTTGGGGCGTGACAAACTTGGTATCAGAGCCTAAGGTTTTAATGTGTCCTAGGATGTCTCGGAGCCGCGTCTAGTAGATTCCTTCTTATCGGCGTGTTGTCGACCACATCTATAATTAGGGGGCTACATGCACATTTAGGTATTTCACCCTTCTTTGATACTCCAATCGTGCGATAGAGCTCAAGTTAGGGAATTAGTTTTATCTCCAAACCTTTTTCTCAAAATGAGTAATCGTGATACCATAATCCGCGTGTTTGAATCCATGGGGAGGGATTGATCCCACCATTGAGTCCGAAGGGATTTCCCAAGGGCTTGTTAGGAGAATGTATTGAGTTGTGGAGGGGTTGGTAGACCCTATCGCTAAGAGGGGAGTGCCCTTGTCCCTATTGATGTCACTGCACCACCAAATCCTATAGTTTATCGGTATGGTACCAACGTACGTTAGGGATGTGGAGTCGAGGGGCATCGATTAAGCTATTGCCCTATCAACCTGAAGTCACCAAGTAAGTCACTCCTTAGCATAACCAACGTACTCTTGTTGTATAACCAACACTTAATAAATGTTGAGTCACAAAACATTGCATGCACCTACTCTTGAAATGAGATCCACTATTTCGTGAGTCCACTCCACCATAAATTATCTTATTCGCAATCTCTTATGACATTGAGCTCTATAATCATACCCTTGAATGGAGTCGTAACTATAGAATTACTACTTCCCACATGCCTTTCTAAACTCTCAACAAGGGACTAAACCCGAAGAACTTCTTACCGAATGAATGGATGGACAATTCGCATAATTTCGCACAAAATAAAAAGATATTTTCGCTCGACCCTTTATTCTTTTCTATTCAAAACCCTAGGCCATTTTTCTTCGAGTTTCTGCTTCAGTCTGAATGTTGACATAGTATCATAGTGAAGATCTTGCCTTGTTTCATCACTCTTTTTAGTCTGGTAGTGCCCTCATTCTACTTTGTTGAGACTTTACTTTTCTCCTAGTGATTGGAATCGACAAGATTTTCATTTGCTCGGCGAGTTCTCCCTCTTCTGTTGCAAGTTATTTTCGGGATTTGGTCTTCTCAATTACTTTTGGTGGCATTGCTAAATCTCCATCGAAGCTAGGGTTTGTCGAGCCTCTATTTTTGTAACTGGATCATGCTACTTATTCTTGTTGTTCATCTTATTCTTGAAGGTTGTCCTTCTTCTAGTTGTAAGGAAGATGAGTACTTTCGCTCCTCTTTTGATTTGGACATTACTTGTTTGAGTGTCTCTATCTGTTAATTGCTCTATTTTGCTACGAATCCAACTGATTTTAATGTTAATACTGGCTCCACTAGCCGTGAGGCTTTTGAGTTTACTCTTATAACCCTCAAGTCTTCTTCCTGTTAATTCCTCCTATATACGCGGTCTTCCCCTGGTTGTTGTCCTATTTTTCCAGTTCCAATTTTGGTGGTTGAAGGAAGATCATAATTATGTCTTTGGCATCTAGAAATAAAATTTCCTTTGTCATATGTTAATCCTTATGTTGCTATGGGACTTGGGACAGAATCAGGGCAACCTCCATTTTCTGTATCTACCCTTTGAATGGGATGTATTACTTACAACCTCTTGAGAAAATTGAATCCTATAATAAATTCTTGAATTGAGTCATAATCATAGGGTAATACTCCCCACTTGCTTCCCTAATTTTTTCAACAAAGAACTACACCTGATGGATTTCTCACACAACCTTCTCAGTTAAATAGATAATATATGCTCCCTTGTGCCTATGCACGCACCGTCGTAAAAGTTTACCTATGTGGTGTCAAGTTCCACGAAAAGCAACCCGGAATTTCAATCCTTCTCGAGTCACTCTTTTTTTCTCACTGGTGTATATGACTTCTATGGTTTGAATAGTCACTCTACTCTTACGAATATCATCATGAAACCTTCTCGTTGTCTAGTAGCATAAGAGCATGCCTTAACACCTATCATATGAGTGCATGTCAATCGAAATGGTCACCATGTGCATAAGGTCTCTTTGAAAATTGAGATCCTCATATCCCCGTCATAGAAAGATCTTGTGTCGCCATCTTAGTATAACTTCCGCGTCTGTTTGGGACCTCCCGTAGTAAGTAACTCACTCTGTTCATAGTATTGTGGTTGTCCGTGACCCGGTCTTGTACTATAGTTGGGAACTAATATAGCAGAAACATGAAAAACGCATAACACATGTTAAGTTTCTCTTTACACCTCCACAACATGTGTTAATTGTGTTCCTCTGTTAGTGAATTCATCGAGCTAGTTTCCCAACACTTTTTAGATAACTAGGAGAGAATGTGTCCTCTTATGTGTCACTATAACACTTCCTTTCTCATAAGGACCCTTAATAGGCTCTCCGTCAAGACTAAATGTACCTTTGGGGGATATCATAGCACAATGCCTACTTCTTATGTTTTCCTGTCTTTCATTAGCATCTGGGTACACCTCGAGTTAAGTTCTATGGAGAACTCAGTAAGAACATCTGCAAACCTTCCAAGATTATTCTATATTGTTCCAGTGGGTTCTGTTGCCTTTGCACTCTCAGTTTCTAGAATCATTGATTACGTCATTGTCCTGTGCGGGGAGTTTTGCTATCTTTGGCATTCCACCTCCCTGGTTGGATGGGAGTTTTAGTTGTCTTTCTCCCCGGAGCATCATGTTAACCACTAGAACCCCTCTAACTAATACATGATTTCATCCCCATATTAAGATGTCCTAGCTCGTAGAAGGTTGAGATTAAATGCTTCCAGGTTTTTGCACATACCATAAGCATTCTAATTCAGAAGACAAGTTGTCGTATTTTTAGTTACCTCATATCGGGTCAATCATCGGGAAGGGTTAAACTGTTTGGATGATGCTAATCTCATAGGTATTTGACTTCTTTTTCACCCTCATGCGTACATGGCATAGATCCCTTGTGTCAGTTAATGTTAGGAGTGTAATTCAACTTCATGTGATTCTTTTGAAGTCTCTATCACATCCATGTTGCGAGAATCTTACCATTTTGAGCTAAACTTATTTTCCCTACACTCAAGGAGACAACCGGTTTGACGTACTTGACCGCCCCCCGTAGAGCTTACTATCGTCAGGCAAGGCAGGTGTGGAGAGGATCAATTGTTACTATCCCATGCATAACTCGTAGCCTCCCAAGGGTAACTGATGCTAGCGTCTTCATCCTCCCGATCATGCCTGTAAAGACCCGTAAAATTTCTATGTCAAAAATAATGCCCGAGTAGGTCCCTGTGCTGTTATAACTGTAGAAATTCTTAAAACGGTCATATTTTGAGTAAAAACTATCCCAAAACTTGAAAGATTAAATTTTCAGAAAATTTCGCGTTATGCGACGCACTATGTGATCGCATAACAGGTATGCGGACCGCATAGTGGTCGCATACCTGGACAGTTTGTTGTCCATTTTGAGGACAACTATGTGGCCTGTAATGTGATCGCATTTCATGAATGCGGGCCGCATAGTTATCGCATTCTTGCCCCATGATTTTTGCGAGGGAGGTTATGCGATGCACTATGTGATCGCATAACAGGTATGCGGACCGCATAATGGTCGCATACCTGGGCAGTCCGGTCTCCTTTTGGCCCATTTTGAGGGCCATTTATGCGACAGGAATGCGATCGCATTCTTGACCGCATCCCTGTTTCGGGGCTCCTTTTTTCTAAATTTAAAACGTGAACACCTATTTTATAAAACACCTCTTCCTTTCATTTTTAATGATCTTCTGACCAAAAATAGAGAGAGAAAAAGAGAGTTCTTGAGAGAGAAGGTTTCAACATCATCCAATTTGGTTTTCCAAAATCACTCAAGCCCGGAAATTATCAAGTTATTGTCATCTTCTTCACTCAAAGAGGTAAGTCTTCACCCTATTTCCCCAATTTCTCAGATTTTGTGTAAGAATAAAACACACATAGGTTGGGTCTTGAAAATAAAAAGTGAAACCTTGCATGCATGTGAATAATCTTCCATAATATAGCAAGGGGAAGTAAGCTAGGGAAATCTTTCACTAAAAAGGGGTAGTTAATCTAAATGACCACATAATAGTTGATAAAATGCCCAAATTAGTCCAAGGTTCCTAACTCTAAGTTTGAATGTGTCACATTGTAAATTAGATTGAAGGCGCTAGAAGGTCCGGTGATTTTGGATAGAAATTATAGAGAAATTCCAACTCAAGGTATGTATGGCTAACTCTAATCTTCATAGGATAAACCCATGGTGCTCACTTTCTGGGTATGATTCTCTTGTCGGATATCTATGGAATTTATGTGTTCTATGTGCCTAATTGAGGAATCTTTGCTTCTATGTCATTCCATGCTAATACCATATCGTTGTGCTACTTGAGTATATGAGTTGTGATCATTTTATTCCTTCTTCTACTATGTGTGTGATCCTTGCATATGATGGGTGTGGTAATTATGAAAGACTAGAATGGTACGAAATATGAATCAAAAGTTGCTATGATATGAAATGTGGGTAAAGAGACGGTAATGATGTGAAATGCGAAACATGAGGTTGAATTGTTGTGAAACATGAATTAATGGAAGGGATGGTTATGGAATATGGATTAAAGGAAGAATTGTTGTGAAATGTGAATCAAAGGATTCTAATAATATGAAATACGAATCAAAGAACAATATGTGTTGGGGATCAAAAAGGTTAAAATTTATGTAAGTGATCTAAAACACCCATAATTGTACCGGGAGAATGTCCTAGGGGTGAGAAGGCCTATCTGGTCTGGCTGGGATCGGACTCCATGTCGTACACATGGATGACTTGATATTGTGATATGATTATGATTTGATGATGATTATTGTCCTCATTGTTTACAGTTGAGATGGCCTAACCGATCGGGCAGAGATCGGACTCCGTGTGCTGTGCACAAGCCACTGTGTTGGCCTAGCCGATTCGGGTAGAGATCGGACTCCGTGAGAACAAGCCACAGTGGTTATATGTGATGTGATTGAAATTCGGAACTCACCTAAGATGGATTAGCCGATCGGGCAGAGATCGGACTCCGTGTGACAACGACATAGTAGATCAGTAATAATAATAACAAGATGAACTTAAAAGTACATTAACCAAAAGATGGCAAAACGGGATGAGGGTGGTGGTAACTCTTGTTTGTGTTTTCCTTGCCTCGGTGTATTGTTATCTGATGCCTCTATTTGTGTTGACTATTGATGTTTATCCTATCTAGAGTAGGTTTATTCATACATACAAGTGTTATTCAATGGTACTAATGTCCCTTTTGCCGGGGGCGCTGCATCTTTTAAATGGATGTAGGTGGTTTTGTAGCAGGTAGCGTCGATCGATAATAGTGGTGCCTTTCCTTCCATCTCTTCAGCAGTCTTGGTGGGCCCCACTTCTTCTCGAGGCTATGTGTAAATCATGTTGACTCATTTTGTTTTATGTCATTCCTTTTTGAGGTATAGACGGGGCCTTGTTACCGGCAAGTCTATGTATTCTTCTTCGCGCACTTAGAGGCTCCGCAGACACTATGTGGGTTGTAAACATATTTTGGGTAGTTGTTGTACTTACTCGTAACTGGGGTCCCGTATCGGGAATGTTGTACTTAGTATGTATGTTTTGGTAATATCTAATGTTGAAAATGTTAAAAGAAGAAAGGGATTTATGTGGTAACTGTATGCTTGATTCTATTTTGTTGTTTCACTTATAAAATGTACATTATGAACACGGGGAAATGCGTCGGGTAGGAAAGGCAAATACAGGCTCGCTTGATCGAGTTCATTCGGTTGGGCGCCGGTATCGTCCTTCAGTTTTGGGGCGTGGCAATGCCTCCCGTGTATCTCATGTCTAGGAAGACCCACTTCTTTTAGATCTCAGGATCACATACATGGGTTCCCACCTTACAAATGCGTGCTAGTTACCTCTATGATCATTTGACTAATAATTAATGTCGTCATAATGATTAACGACATCAGCATTGTTAGTAGTAATCTTCGTGTCTCTTAGTATATAACCTCATGAAATACTCTACTCAGCACTTTAATGTATTCCTAAGTAATTCAGGCCCAACCTTGAACTTCGTTGTTCCTCATTGTATTAGATTTAATGGTATTGAAGGTTTAAACGTGTCCAAGAGGAAGCATAACCCTATGATCACATATGTTTGATAGGTAATTTTATGATCAATTTATGATAGTACATCTCAGAGTAATCGTTGAAGGTCATCATAGGTTTAGTTTGGGTGTTCCCGTAGAGATTTATAATTTAGGAGGGTGAACAGGTTATTCTCAAAAGTTTTCCTGAAGATGTTATGTGAGTTGATAATGAAGGGTACATAAGCGCATTTCCCATTAGGTTGCACTAGGAGTACGATGTTTCTCATGTATTTGTGTTTCCATATGTCTATGTATAAGAAGGTAGTTGGAGATCCTTTGTGTATCATCCTGGTGTAAATTATTGAAGGTGAAGTTAATGGATAGTTAGCTTGTGCGAGGTATCTAGTTGTCATCCTTGTTAGGTAAGTTTAGGGGTTGGGATTGTTTCCGTGAATATGTTATGGAAAAGCTTGTAAGTTGAGGAAGCCACATGAGAAGCGGAGAATGAAATGAAAAAGAAGTACCCCCATTTGTTTGAATAAGTCAGGTAGTCGTCTATGAAGTTGATTATCTCTAAATAATTGCATCACATGTCATATTGTGTAGAGCCACCCCGCTCCCTTAATCCCCCGTTCTCTTATGAATCCTTAATTTGTACTACATTTGTGTGTTATTGTATTAACTGAATTATGTGGAAATTCGTTGAATGTAACTAAATTGTGTGGAACTTGTTGAAGTAACTGAATTATGTGGAATTCGTCGAAGTAACTGAATTATGTGGAATTTGTTGAAGCAACTGAATTACGTGGAATTCGTTGAAGTGTGTTTCGGGGGCCCTCTGGCAGGTGCATAGGCCTAATTACAAAGGAAACTCAGGCAAGATTTTCAGAAAGAAATTGGGAGTTGGTTAGATTTGGGGGTTGGCATATAGTATATTCAAAACTTAGTGAATCCTTGATCCTCATTCGGGGACGAATAATCCTAAGCAGGGGAGAATGTAAGGCCCCGGAAAATTTTGCTAAGTAATTTAGGATTTCGAGGTGCCAGGTAGGCTAATTATAATATTTTTTTGTGCTATAAATATGATACAAACGAATTGGATTTGGTCAATAAGTGTATAAGTCATAAAATAAGTATTGTGGGGTCCAAAGAGAGGCGTAATGTAGGGCCCCGAGAAAACTTCACTATGTAATTTAAGGTTTTGTGGTGTCAAGGTAGGTAATACATTGTACTTCCGGAGTTTTGGGATTGAACGATGCGCTGAGGAGTTAAAAAAATTTTCGTCGCAGCTAGACCAAGCTTTAGGTAGATAAAAGCCCGAGTAAGCCAGGCCAGACCAGGCTTTAGGTAGATAAAGCCTGGATAAAGCCAGGTCCAAAATGTTGGACTATCCATTTTTCTATCTTTATAACCCGACCCCATACCCATATAAAACCAATTCCTCATCATTTTAAGCTTATTTTCTAATAAATTAGAGAGAGGAAAGAGTGGGTTCTAGACAGAGAAAGTCCCAACTTCATCAAAGTGATCCTCCTTCATCACTCAAGCTTGGAACTAATCAAGTAGGACACCATTTTCTTCACCATAAGAGGTAAGCTTCTACCCCGTCAACCTTAATTTCCAGATTTTTGATAAAATGAAACATGGTTAGGTGAGTTCATGAAGATGGGGGTAGGAATTTTGCATGCATGTAACCAACTAGTCATAATCTAGTAAAGGGAAATGAGTTAGAGTAATCCTTCACTAAAAAGAGGCCATTTAATCTAAAAGAACACCTAGTGTTTGATAGAATGCTCAAGTGAGTTCAAGACATGATCATTATCCCTAAATTCTAAGTTCAATTGTGCCACATTATGAACTATATGGAAGGTGCTAGAAGGTTCGGTGATTGTGGTAGGAATTAACAAAAAATCCCAAATCGAGGTATGTATAGCTAACTTTAATCTTTGTAAAGTCACCTTGTTGGTGTCCGAGAACACAGTATGAAATTCTTGCTTGAGCATATGTGAATTGGCTGTCTAGCTGTGTCGAGGTGTAAGATTACATTCTCTGATTTTTCTTAGTCGAATTACCATGCTAATTGAGATTGGGAAGGGTGATTCTTTGTGCCTATCCCATCATGTGTAAGGTTCGTTAAATGGTTGAATATGTCGACATGACAGTATGCGCTACTAAATGAAAGAATGTTAACGTACCCTAATGTGGGAATGTATCTAATTGCTAAGGGTTGAGTGTGGCAAATGATGAAAAGAAACTGTGGATTGATTTAGTTGAGTTAAATAATGATGGCAACACCATATATGAATTACTGTTTGGTAAGGATTATTATGCCTTGATTTCATATAGTTATTGGCTGATATGAACTTATGTTCTTGAAGATGAAGATCCATGTGATATAATTGTTGGTTGTTGTTGCTATCAAATATGAATTGTACGGTGGTATCGGGTTGCGCACTGCAACACAAAGTAATAAGGGTGGATAGCTAATAAGGGTGGAATGTGATTGTACGATGGGATCGGGTTGCACGCCGCAACAGAATTGTAAGGTGGGATCGTGATGCATGCCGCAACAGAATTGTACGGTGGGATCGGGTTGCACGCCGCAACAGAATTGTACGGTGGGATCGGGTTGCACGCCACAACAGAAGAAATAAGGGTGGAATATGATTGTAAGGTGGGATTGAGTTGCGCGCCGCAACAGGGGAACAATTGAAATAAGAAAATGTGAAAACCTCATTTGTGATTCTTTATATGTGCAATATTTGTGTGGGTTTCTTTAACTGCCTCTTATATGTGTATTGCTTGATTTTACATAGAGTAAAGTTTGTCTATACATGCTAGTACTAACGTCCTTTTTGCTGGGGACGCTACATCTTTTATATGGATGTAGGTGGTTCCACAACAGGTAGCTCAGACCGCTGATAGTGGTGCTTCCCCTTCGTACTTTCAACAGATCCGGTGAGCCCCATTTCCTCTCGGGGCCGTGTGTAGTCCATATCATCTCTTTTGTATATGTTATGTCTTCTAAGGTATAGCCGGGGTCTTGTTGCCGGCAAGTATTGTGTAAACCCTTAGTACTCTTAGAGGCTCCGTAGACATGATGTGGGTTGTACATATATGTATTTTGGGCAGTAATTGGTTTACTAGTAATCGTGGTCCGAATTGGAATTATAGTATGTTTTGTGATTACCAAATGTTGAGACGATAAAGGACGAAATGAACTCAAATGGTAAATTCATGCTTAAGCTCTAAATTGCTAATTCATGTGGAATAATGTATATTGTAAACACGGGGTAACACATTGGGCAGGAAAGACAATCCAGGTTCGCTTGACCGGGATCATCCGGTTGGGCGCCGTCTCGTCCCTTGGTTTGGGGCGTGACAGAGGGTTGCCTCTTTGAGGTCTTATGGTCTCGCAGTTTAATAGTTCGATCAAGTCGATTTGTTGACAGTAGTCCTTGAGTACGAGGTTGATCGTTCGATGTTTAGTTTCACTTGGCTCTTGAGCCAGTTTTCACGAAAAAATCATAAGTGTGGAACTTGCAAAGTAGAAATTTTGTTAAGGCATGAGATGTCTGGTAAGGAAAATATACTTCTTTCAATAGTTCATACATGCGTATATGTTTTGCCACTAGGGTTCAAGTAATTTATACGGACACGGTTCATTCGACCGTTTGGTTCTTTACATAAACTTTCCTATCGAGACCCTGTTGACATGGAGTATTTTCCTCGAAAACATAACATCCGAGGGTGATGCCCTCCAGTATTCGAGGTTTATTATAAAGAAGCCTCGGATACTCTAAGTTAGCACGAACAATGGTTGCGTCGTTAAAAACCTTGCTGGAAAAATCCATTGCGGATAAAAACCGGTCGAAGGGAAAAAGAATGCAATGCATGCTTTAAGATATAACATCTTCCTGCTTGAAGAGAACTTCGATGCCTTCGCTTGAACGCCTGAATAAGTTAGAGTAAAATGTAAATGAAAAAGGAGAATTTCATACCTTAACAATAATATTGTTTGAGGAGTGATATGTTCCAATTATTTGGTAGTTGCTCGGCGTTTATCGTGCCAAGCTTGTAGGATTCCTTTCCGGCGATATCAAGGACTTGATACGGTCCTTCCCAATTTGGGAAGAGGTTTCCTTCGTTAGGGTCTCGAGTATTGAGGGTGACTTTCCTCATAACTAAGTCACTGATTCTGAAGTGGCGAAGGTTGGTCCTTCGATTATAATACCTTTCGATGCGTTATTTTTCTGCGACCATTCGGACGAGGGCGGCTTCCCATTTTTCGTCTAGTAGCTCGAGGTTCATATTCATAGCCTCGTGATTCGATTCTTTCGTTGCGTACCAAAATCTGGTGCTGGGTTCCCCTACTTCAATCGGGATCAAGGTTTCAGTGACATACTAAGGAGAATGGTGTTTCCCCCGTATTGGATTTTGACGTTGTTCAATATGCCCAAAGGACTTCGGGTAGAATTTCTCTCCATTTTCCCTTGGCGTCGTTCTATCTTTTCTTTAGATTCTGAATGATGGTCTTGTTTGTCGATTTGTTCTGTCCATTTCCACTAGGATGATACGGTGTCGATAAGATCCTTTTTAATTTGTGATCTTCAAAAAACTTTGTTATTTTGCTGTCGATGAATTGTTTTCCCTTATTGCATACAATCTCGGCAGGTATCCCGAATCGGCATATGATGCGATCCCAGATGAAATCTATAACTTCCTTTTCTCTGAATTTCTCAAAATCATATGCTTCAACCCACTTAGAGAAATAATCAGTCATAAATAAAATGAATTTATCTTTACCTGGGGTCGATGGCAGAGGGCTGATGATGTCCATTCCCCATTTCATGAATGGCAATGGGGATAAGACTGAATGGAGTTGTTCTCCGGGTTGGTGGATCATCGGTGCATACCTTTGGCACTTATCACATTTTCGAATGAAATCTTTGGTGTCCTTCTCCATATTTTCCCAATAGTATCGTGTTATGATGATTTTGCGAACTAGTGATTCGGCACCGGAGTGGTTCCCGCAAGCACCCTAGTGAACTTCTCGTGGGACATAATCGGTGTCCCTGGTCCTAAGCATACTGCCAATGGTCCATCGAACGTCCTCCTGATAATGTTCCATCTTCGGCCAGTGTGAATCGAGAAACTTTTGTTCGTGGGGTCCTTGATTCCTTGAGGTCCGATGGGAGCTTTGTCACGACCAAAACTGATGGGCCGCGACGGGCACCCGGTACCTTACTCGTCATAAGGCCATTATGCCTCTGATTAATATCATGAAATAAACTTTACCAACATACGTATTTTCGAGACCCATGAACAGAAGATAACAATAATTCACATGGGAAATCAAGAATATAGACACCCCTAGTATTTCTATGAATAGAGTAATTTATGAAAACCATGAGTTTGCTCGTTTCTTCCGTATAATTTGGACCATGCCAAAGGAAAGAAGGGATATACTTAACATACCCGGACCCCTTAAACAATTGAGACATGAACCGCATGAACCAGATGGCGTTATACACGCGTATATATGTAAATATATGTATATGGGATATGGGAAAAGGTTATGGCGTTATATACGCACCGCCACCTGATCAGCTGGTATATGATGATGATGTTGCTCACAGTGGATGAAATATGGTTCAAACGGCGTTATATACGCGTATATATGTATGTATATTCAAACGGCATTATATACGCGTATATATGTATATATATATATATGTATATGGGATATGGGAAAGGTTATGGCGTTATATACGCACCACCACCTGATTAGCTGGTATACAATGATGATTTTGCCCACAGTGGCCGATATGATATGATGGGATGCCCTCAGAGGCTGATGATGTTATGAAACATGTACCTATGCACGACATGACATTCATATGCATATGCATGACGCTAAAAGTAATTTATGATTTACAAAGCTATTCAGGCTTACAGGTTGAGTCATGTGCTCTATATTTCTTCCATGTCTCTTATGTACTTATTTATGTGCCTTACATACTCGGTACATTATTCGTACTGACGTCCCTTTT
>ML416282.1:2418-54327 GCA_005239525.1 Nicotiana knightiana | reverse complement strand
AGAGCCCTCCAAGTAGGCTATCAGCTCAGCGGAAGATGTTGGTGCACTCCATTTGCTTCGGAGTCGCTTGTTTGGTTAGTATGATTTAGACGGGTATTGTTTGGTATGGCGGGACTCTATCCCGACCTTTATGACATTTTTGTACTCTTAGAGGCTTGTAGACATATGTCGTATACGTGGAAGATTGTACAGCCTTGTCGTCCTATGTTTTGAGTTTATAAATGATTATGTTGGCCTATTAGGCTGATATGTCGCGCGTATATGATGATGTAATAAGAAAGATATGTTACGTTGGTGCTCGGTTGAGTAAGGTACCGGGTGCCCGTCGCGGCCCATCAGTTTGGGTCGTGACATTTTTCGCTTTTCAAATACTCAATATATTTATTCCTCCAGTCCCAGGTTAGGCTCGTGGAGTTTATTTCAGCATGGCCTTATTCGATCACTGACTTTGAGAGTTGTATGACAGTCCCCGAGCTGATTTCGTCGTCTTCAATTGATGATCCTAGATTCGCAAGGGCATCGGCCTCACTATTTTGCTCTCGAGGTACATGCTACAAGTCCCATTCTTTGAACCAATGTAATGTTACCTGCAATATTCAATCCTCTCGAACCTCGAAGGTCTTGTTGACTTGGTTTACCACCAGAAAGGAGTCGCATTTGGCCTCGATGACTTCTGCTCCCAAGCTTTTAGCCAGTTCGAGACCTGCAATCATGGCCTCGTACTCGGCCTCGTTGTTAGTCAATTTAGAAGTTTTGATAGATTGCCTAATTGTATTACCCATGGGTGGCTTTAAAACGATGCCTATCCCGGACCCTTTCACATTCGAAGCATCGTCCATAAAAAGGGTCCACACACCCCGATGATGTACCCGATTTTATCAAAATTTCTTTTTATACCTCGAGTACGAGGGCTAGCGTGAAGTCGGCCACGAAATCTGCCGAAATTTGAGACTTGATGGTTGTTCAGGGTAGATACTCGATATCATACTCACTGGGTTCGACGGCCCATTTGGCCAATTGGCCCGATAGTTCGAGCTTATTTAAAACATTACGAAGAGGATAAGTGGTTGTCACACATATTGGGTGGCATTAAAAATACGGGTTTAGTTTCCTAGAGGCGCTTATTAGATCAAGTGCCAATTTTTCTAAGTGGGGGTACCGGGTTTCGGCCTCGCCTAAAGTTCGACTTACATAATAAACGGGAAATTGCGTACCTTGCTCTTCTCGAACTAGGACACCACTTACCGCGACTTCTGAAACTGATAAGTATAGGTAGAGTTATTCATCTGCTTTTTGAGTATGAAGCAATGGTGGGCTCGAGAGGTATCGCTTCAATTCTTCCTATGCCTGTTGACATTCCGGGGTCCAAGCAAAATTGTTCTTCTTTTTTAGCAGCGAAAAGAACCTATGGCTTCGATATGAAAACCTCGAAATGAATCGGCCTAAGGTGGTTATCCGTCCTATCAGCCTTGCACGACCTTAACACTGTCCATGAGTGTGATGTCTTCGATAGCCTTGATTTTATCGGGGTTGATCTCGATCCCCCGATTTGACACCATAAAGCCGAGGAACTTGCCTGAACCGACCCCAAAAGCACATTTCTCGGGGTTAAGCTTCATATTTTGTTTTTTCAATATGTCGAAGGTCTCCTGCAAATGTGTCAAATGGTCCTCTGCACGTAGGGACTTAACTAACATATCGTCAATATATACCTTCATTAATTTACTTAATTGTTCTTCGAACATTTTGTTTACTAAGTGTTGATAGGTAGCACAGGCATTTTTTAGTCCAAATGGCATTACGTTATAACAACATGTGCCATACTTAGTGATAAAGGAAGTTTTTTCCTGATCCTCCGGGTTCATTTGAATTTGATTATACCCGAAAGAGACGTCGAGAAAACTAAGGGTCTCATGGACGGCCGTGGCATCGATCATGCGATCGATGTTTGGCAGAGGGAAAGAGTCTTTGGGACATGCTTTGTTTAAATCTTTATAATCTACGCACATCCTAAGCTTGTTCCCCTTTTTAGGGATTACAACTAGATTTGCTAACCATTCAGGATATTTTACTTCCCGAATGGATCCTATTTTGAGAAGTTTATTTACCTCGTCCTTGATGAATGCATGTTTTACCTCGGATTGGGGCCTTCTCTTTTATTTCACCGGCATGAACCTCGAGTCCAGACTCAATCGATGTGTTGTTATCTCTAGTGGGATCCCTGTCATATCTAAGTGCGACCAAGCAAAACAATCCATATTATCAATAAGGAATTTAATGAGTTTCTTCCTGTTGGGGGTTAACCCCGTACTGGGTATACCTTTCGCTCGGGCAGACACTCGATCAATATAACATGTTCCAACTCTTCGACTGTTGATTTGGTGGCGTCGGAATCTTCAGTAACAATGAAGGATCGAGGGATTCAATAATCGTCGTCTTCTTCTTCCATTCCCAGCTTTTTCGATTTAGTCGAGGCTGGTGGCTGTGGTTGCTATTTGGCCTCCTGTTTTCCTGTGACCTCCAATCCTTTTGCCGTCGAAAGTGTCGATATTGGTATCTCCTCATCGACCGCGAAAATTTCCTTTGTAACATGCTGCTCCCCATATACCGTTTTCACCCCGTCCGGTGTTGGGAATTTCATCATTTGGTGGAGAGTTGAAGGGACTGCCCTTATATTGTGAATCCAGGGCCTCCCGAGTAGGGCGTTGTACCTCATGTCACCTTCAATTACATGGAACTTGGGTTCTTGAACAGTTCCAGCCACGTTCATCGGTAAAATGATATCTCCTTTAGTTGTTTCGCTGGCCATGTTGAAACCATTCAGGATCCGAGCTGCGGATATGATCCGATCTTGTAGGCTAAGCTGCTTCATGACCCTCTATCGGATGATATTTGCCGAGCTACCTGGATCCACTAAAACACGCTTAACTTGAATTTTATTCATAAAGATAGAAATTACCAGAGTGTCATTGTGGGTTGGAAAATTCTTTCTGCTTCCTCATTGCTGAATGATATAGTGCCTTCTGGCACATAATCTCGGCTATGTTTTTCCATTGATACTTTAGTGCGTTTGAACACGGGTCCTTGTGGAATATCGACCTCGCCGACGATCATATGGATCACATGTTGTGGCTCTTCCTGTTCGTTTTTCCTGTTGGCGTCCCTTTCTCTGAAATAATTTTTGGCTCGATCACTTAAGAACTCTCGAAGGTGACCTTCGTTGAATAGACGAACTACCTCTTCTCTCAGTTGCCTACAATCCTTAGTTCTGTGGCCATGCGCGCCGTGATATTTGCACATCAGATTGGGATTTCTTTGGGAAGGATCAGTTTGTACGGGCCTGGGCTACCTAGTATCTTTGATTTTTCCAATTAGCGATACAATACCTGAAGCGTCGATATTGAAGTTATACTCTGATAATCGTGGTGCCTCTTTCGGATTGGTGTGCTTATCAAAACCACTTTTCTCATAAATCCCCGAGAAATTTGTCCTCGATCACTCATTCGATCGTTTCGGGTAGAATTACGTCCGGGACCACCGTTCCTGCGATCTGCGATGTATGGCTGATATGGGTCTCTGTTCGACCGAGGTTCCCTATCGATATCTCTCTGATATCTGCCTGCAGGCCTGTTCGGATATATGGAACCGGAAAAAGTTCCCAATTGGTCATCCTCGACTCTGATCTTCGATTGGTACCGTTATGTACATCGACCCAGGTCACTGCTGGATTTTCAATCAAGTTTTGCTTCAATTGACGTGATGCTATCGAACTTCGTTCATTTAAACCCTGAGTGAAGGCTTGAACAACCCAATCATCTCTGACTGGTGGAAACTCCATGCGTTCTAATTTGAATCAAGACACGAACTCCCTAAGCATTTCATTAACCTTCTGTTTTACCTTGAAAAGGTCTGATTTCCTTGTTGCGACCTTTATGGCCCCGGCATGTGCCTTTACGAAAGAATCCGCAAGCATGGAGAATGAGTCAACGGAATTTGGCGGCAGATTATGGTACCAAATCATTTCCCCCTTCGATAGAGTCTCTCCAAACTTCTTCAATAGAACAGACTCGATCTCATCATCTTCCAAATCGTTACCTTTGATGGCATTCGAACTTTCTGGTACTGGCTCGGCCCGGCGGGTGGCTTCCGGTTCTACCTCACTCAATGTTCGATGTTCGATGTTGATTTTGTAGCTGTGCAATAGCAGCTTGTTGAGTCTGTAGCATCTCGAGTATCACTTGGAGACTGACTCCTCCGCCCTATGTACCTCGGCCGCCAGATCGGCCTTCTCTGCGCACACTCTCTCTTCTGGGTCCGCGTCCAGATTCGCATTTAGAGCGATATGCGAACTGATGTTGACTGGATTGGAAACCGGTGCTCCTCGAGGTCATCTTGTGGTACCTCAACCCTTGGAGCAACTACATGGTCGTTTTCCCCGTGAAATCCGAAGCCATTATCACCATGTGTGGGTGTTGTTTGTGAATTTGGCATATTTTATCTTGAAAACAAAAATAATTGACAAGAATAAGCGTAAAGTAGTGTGTGTTATCGGAATCAGTATTGAATAATCACTATTATCCTTAGCCCCACGGTGAGCGCAAACTATTTACCCTGAAATTTGGATAACAATTAAACTTATATTGTGATTTTAAGGATATGTGATTTCATCCAATACCAATTGATAAATGCGTAAGTAAATGACAAAATTAAACTGTAGATAAATCAACTAGTGTGAAGATAGAGCTTCAGCCTTGAGTTAAAATACCCTCAAACGGATAAGTGTAAGAATAGTAGAAACAAGATAAAAATGATGAACAATGGCACAAGTAAGAAAGAAAGAGTTGAATTGCTTTTTTCTCAATAGATCATGTCTCTACAAATGATTGGAGTTCCTCTTTATATAGTAGAGGAATCCTAATTACGGTATATCTCTAATTACAGAAGAAAATCGTATAAACGGCTAATTAACCGCTTTTGATTTGATCCGTTCTGAGATTCACGCCAGGATTCTCGACCAATCACGGATATCTCGCTCTTTCCGTTGCTAAGTTATCCCCGACGTTACTCGGGGTCTATCTCCCCTGGCTCCGATTAATACCGACCTCGATATCGAAAGAGACTTCGATCTCGAACTCAATGCCTCAGCTCTTCGATGCGACATTCTAGTCTCGATCAAATAGTGAAATCGGGTAGCCTCGATTTCTACTGCATATAAAACTATAGTCAAAATTTGGACCTTTTTCCATAGAATTTGAGCACATGGATTTTCCCTTTTTTATGTTGGAGCTCCATTCATGACGGGCAAAATACGAGATGATCTGCTGACAGTAAGGACATGGATGGTCCAAAAATATAGCAAAGTACAAATTTGAGAAAACTCATATAGTACAAGGACAAATTTGATCTTTCCCTTTTTCTTGTATGGTATCAAAGGCTCTGCGATATTGGTAAGACTTAAGTAACTTCTTCTTACTGCAACTTACCAAAATTCTAGCAATCGGAATATTTTTGGCAAAGTCACATAAAAGTTGTCTTGAAGGATCTACAATCTCTTGGAATTCACATTGACCTAACCAAAAATAAGGCACAATCGAAGAAAAAGATCTATGTATGCAATACTTATTAGTCGGGACTACGTTTAGTCGCGTTATTACATTTACACTAGGTCTTATATTTTCTAGGAGTCTTTTAGTTTATATGAGATTTATATGCTATTAGAAAATATAGACTATCATCATTGCTATAATTATTATATGGGTTTAAGATAGCTTAAATGGAGCGGCATGATGAGCGATGATTCATATAACTGACCCGAACTTACTTAGGATTGAGGCGTTGTTGTTGTTTGAAAAGGAATAGACCATGCGCCTAAATCAACCCATAAGCTAGCTCATGAGGTGAGGACTATCCGAGATCATATAAGGAGACAATTGTTTCCTCCACTAATGGGGAACGCTTAACACTCGACATGTGGACAATATAACATGGGGGCGCAACACTAGGTAAACCGAGAATAGGAATGAACCTGGCTCTTAGATCATGATAAAAAATACACCATGACCCTCACTCAACCCCAAAAGCTGAATCATGAGGTTGAGAATCCAAGACCCATATAAGGAGATACCATTTCTTTCCTCCACCAATATGGGGCACTTAACATATTGGAATTCTCTGGCGAGATTCCAGCGACCAAGTACTTTTGAACAAGTTTCTGGAGGTCCAAACTTTTCCTTCTAATGATCAGAAGTATCTGCTGATTTCCAGCAAGTTTCCTGTCAACTATTTAATTTTTTTTTTTTTGAATCCAAAACAAACAAATTCAAATTGGCTTCTGTACCCAAAATTTGAGGTAGCGTGTTAGAATGTCAGAGTTTGTGTTTTACATGTTGATTTAGTCCTTATTGGTTAATTTAAGACGTGGATCTATAAATAGGTATGTGTTACATCCATTATAAGTATCCATTTAATTTCTCTTTCCTTCTTTTATTTCTCATAAAATGCATTCACTGTCATCGCGAGAAAGCACTTATTGTTAGTACTGAATCTATTTTTGCATTCCCCTGTAACAAAATTATGAAGCTTGTGGTCATAATTCACTTTAGGAAGCAAAAACATATTAAGCATACCTGCAAACACTTAATTAGATTTGCATTAATTCCTGCGAGCATCTGGCGCCCAAACTCCTTATCATCCTTCCATGCAAGTTCGTTCCCTGTGCATGAATAATCCAGACATGAAACAAAACTTGTTTTTGAAAGAAATATTCAATAACCTTACATTCAAAAAACCAGCATCACCTGCAAATAACTGAGGCATTGGGAACTTTGCTGTGTAATCTTTGATTCCACGTTCACTCTCCTTGAAAATCTCTTTTGGTAGATGAGTTTCCAGTTTCCTTATCATCCATTTTTCCACCCGTTGGCTTTTCTTTCCCGAAAATAGCTCTTTGATCATCTCATTGAATGACTTGAATTGGTTGGTTTCTTCTCTTAACACTGATTCCCCCCGAGAAACGATATAGTGCAAGGTGGCCTGGATTACTTTCTTCGCAAACTCTGATAGTTTCTCGGGGCTAAATCTTTCATCTGGAGGGATACAGTTGTCTATCTTGAACATACCCTTCTCATATTCTGTTCGAAGAGTAACAGTTCGGGAAGAAGAATATTATTGTCCGTGCTATTTCTGTGACTAGAAAGTTATACTAGAAGGGAGAGAGATTTCTTGCCTGAATGAGTATGTGGTTCATCAGTTTTGCCTCTCCTTGGATATGGATAAGAAACTGAACCTCCTAAAACAGGCCTTTCCCCTTGCTGAGGATCACCGAGATCATTATAGAAATCGTAGTCATAAACCCGTTGCCATTCTTTAATTATCTCTGCAGTTCCATCTCCTCTCAAGGTATCAAGTTCTTGTTTCCTTAGTTGCAGCAGACTATTTGGTGTTTGGCTTGGAAGATAACACTAAGCATCATAAGATGATCAAAGGCACTACATATGTTTTTGTTGAAAGATACTAATACGTGTTTTATACTCACAGTGTTTGAGAAAAAAATCCTTGCTTTTTGAGTTAAATGATTGGGATAAATCCAAGAATTGCATTCAAAATGAACCATCTGTCTGAATGTAACTTGGAGAGACATTGATTGAAGAAAAAACTTGTGTTTGTGCTGGTTCCAGATGACAAAAGCTCCTGGAAATCCAAAATCTCGGTCAACCTCGAATGTCAATTCATACTGAAAACCTCTGTTACCATTAGGCTTGTTGTGGATACGTTTCCCATGATTCGGGCGCACTTCTTCACTCAGCTTCCCTTTCCCCGTACCTATCCAAATGGAAGATGGAAAAGAAGTAAATCTATTGTAAATTTTGAAAGAAAAACTAGTAATCATAGTGTCTATATATCAAGTTGGCTTACTTGGGTCAATTTTAGAGAGACTGTATAGTTGAATACGAATAGCTTTTCCAAGGCTTGATTTTGCAGGGGAATGTTGAATGGTGATTTCTCCTTTAATGGACTCTATATGTTTCTTGCTTTCGGCCAGTTGAGCCTTCACACTTCCTTGAAAACCATTCAGACAATCAATTAACCTTGAATGTTCCATGGTTTTCTTTAATTGATACTTGGTGTCGAAATGTTGTCGTTGCAGTATCAGAAATTTCTAATATTTCCTCTTTGTAAATGATATATGAGAGAACAAGATCTTACTAGGCGAAGAAACTTTGTCATAGCTTGAGATTTTAGCATTGCATCAGATTCATTACCTTGCTTTGAGGTTTCCTTTCAGGTGCTCTAGCAGACTACTATATACTTTAGCAGTAAAGCTTCTTGTCTAATCGCTTATATACACGAGCACTTAGTATGACAGATTTTGAAAAATCATGGGATGATATAGAATGGGCGCAGTAGTATAAAATAGGCGAAATGACTTCTTTGCCACTTAAACTTGCGCCAGTTTGTAAAGTCGATACACAAACTTACAATTTTTCTATTTGAACACTATAATTTGACGGAGTGAGTACTAATAAACCACTTTGAACATTGACTAAGCTTATGTAGCAGTGACTTAGATGATGTGGACAAATGCGTGTCAATCACGCAGAAAATGCGCGTGAATGCATTGATCTAACTAAAGAAAATCAATATAAAAAAAATTAAAAATTGAAAAAGAAAAGGAAAAAAATGACCCCTAGTTTGTCACTACTCTCTTTCTTTTCTTCAACTTAAGCGAGGAGAGAGTGCATTACAGAGTATAATTTCGGTCAAATTCGATTTGAAGATTGTGTAGTTTTACTTCTATCTTATGATTTTGTAGGAAAAATGGCCCAATCCTTTGTACTTGAAACGAACCCAGCTAGAGGTGAGCCAAAATCCAGTGACCAATAGATTTGCGATGTCAAATCTCACCCGAATAAGCAGAAACTTACTGCTCCAAACACCAACATACATATATTTCCCCAAATATTGACCAATCTTGAAAGCATTCTGATGAGTGAAGTAGTGAGCTGGTAAGCCGTGAACCTGAATCCAGAAATGTAACTCAAAAGGGATATTTCAGAGAACAAAGGAGAAAGAATAAGAAGACATCCGCCTTGGATTGTCCATGGAGCAGCCCGAAGAACTATGTAACAATCATCTCCTTTTTCGAAATAAAACTTAAACATGTTGCCTATGATTTTGGGGGAACGGAGAAGAAGGAAGATAGGTGGGTAGAGAAGTGTCAGCTTTTTTCCTCTTTTTTTCTTTTTTCTGTTTTTAATTTGTAGCTTATTTTTGCTAATTTAATATTAAAAAATGGGACGACAAATAACAGATGTCAAGTAATAAATAGTCTAGCATATGATGTGTCGTACATGTAAGCGCAATTGATATACACGTTCTACTAGATGTATTTATTAGTACTCATTCCATCAAGTTGGGGTGTTCAAATGAAAAACTGTAAGTTTATGTATCGGCTTTACAAACTGATACAAATTTAAGTGGCCAAGAAGCCATTAGCCTATTTCATTTGAAGTATTGAAAGGGTTTTTTTTTTCCACCATTTTATCACAAAAGTACAAGAAGTGGTTATCAAGGTTTACTGTTAACTTTGAATAGGCAGCCAGCTTATTTTCGGAAAAAATAATTATCTTTTCCATTCCATGTCCTATATATCTACCCGTGGTCCCTTGCAGAAGATTAAAAATTTGAAATCTATAGATTTCTACCTGAAATATACTGAGTTCAAGCCAGAAGAATCAAGAATGCTTATTTGGATAAAAAAACTTCACCAATATGATCACAACAATCAAAATTAGTACTTCTCCATGTAACTTAGCATTGCATATTTATAAGTTTCTCATCAAGAAGAACGTATTTAGTTGCCGTTTGTTTCATCCGGGTGAATAGTTACGCTTCCTTCTTACTTTCCCAGACCAGATGTATCGAAATTTTACTTTCTTTAGAAGATGAAGGAAATAAAATTATTTAGTTAAAGAAAATTAGAAAACTAGGCTGAAGGAAAAGATCAACCCATAAAAAAAAAACATGCATCCAGTATGCAATTGAGGAGTATTTTCTCTAACTTAATGATGTTACGTAAAAAGTTATTCTAAAAACTGACTAACTTAACGATGTTAGGTAAAAGATTATGCTTAAAAAATAGACATTATCAAAACTACTTGACACCGGTTAAACTGTCTTTTAATTAAACATGCTTATTTTTTACGTTTACATTTGTTACTATCGTTGTTTAAATAAAAATTGAAAGCTAGTCAGGGGGGAAAAAACCGAGTTGAAGGGAAATGTCAAAATAAATATTAGATAAGTGACATGCTTTGTAGAGTATTTGATGATATTGCTAGTGTGCTCTTCTACTATGCGAGGAAGCGAAGAAATTCCACATGAATCAACGGCCGAAAGAAATTTTAATCTTATTAGCTATTTTCATTCCACGAATTTACGTTGGAAACCCATTTAATTTTTTACCTTATTAGCAAACCTTTAGCAATTTAGGTTCCCGACAGGAAACTCCTCCTCCATCTTCTCCAGCGACCTCTTTCTTCTCCTTGCAATAAATTATGAGCACACCACAAAAATTAAAAAGAGATTTTACTTATCTATGCTAATTTTAAAACCTATTTACCCTCACTATTGAGATTTTAACTTAATTACAAATTCATATACAAATTACCATTTTTTTACAAAATAATGTATTAGACTCTAAGCTTCCATACTTTCTCTCCCTCTTCCAACGCAAAACTAAAATTATAAGTTAACAAAAGAACTTTTGGCCTCTTACTCCTCAACTTCAGCTATACATTTACAAGAACAAAGAGATTTAGCATCAAGCAGTTCTATTATGTTTTTTCTTTCACTTTAATTTCTATTTTTTTTTCCTACGTTAAACAATAAACGAATTATCGTTTTTGAATGGTGGAAGATCGTTAATTTATTTTAGCTTTTTGGATTTAATAAAAAAAATAGTATTAATCAGAAGCGAGCAGATTGAATTGGAAACTATGTTAACCCATAAGAAAACTTAGAAGCTTTGAATTCGAAAATCGAAATTTGCAAAATTATTTTTTGTTTGGATTAGGTGTTATTGCAAATGATTGAGAATATCCTTTGGAGTTTATATCTCAATTTTGATATAATTTGGTGAAGATTCGGGGTAGTTTTGGTTGAAGTTCAGATTGAAATTCGAATAAGAAGACATAAACAAATTGCATATATTTTGTATATCGAGTGTAGAAACAGTATACAAAATATCTACAACTTACAAAATTATATATAAGTTGTATGTAAATTATATGTACATTGTAGTTTTTGACCGGATTTTATACAAAAAAAAAATATGTATTTAAGTTATAGATAAATTGTAGATTTTGACCGAATTTGTATTTATTTTGTAAAAAATATTAGTTGCTTTCTGTAAATATAAAAACTTAGACAAAATATCGGATAAAAAAGTTTAAAATCTCGTATTTATACGAAAAAACCCCCAAAAAATGATGAGATATATACTGTAAAAAAAATTGAAGGCTCATTGTTTATTTGTGGTTGGAATAGTGTGATGGTGTTCCATTGAGCTAATATTGCATATCCTTAGTGATTTAGATTAGTTTGGTTGGAGAAATTTAAAGAACACCATGTTGAATCTTATTGAGCTTGAAAATAAAATTTATTGAAGAAGACATGGGTCAATTGATTTATGAAGGTTTATGTTGAATCTAACAATTGAAAATTATTGGGATTGATATTAGAAGGTTGTTATCAACATTGATGTTGTTTTGGAGTTGATGCAGACCAATTTTGAAGCAAAAACATTTTGGTAAATTTTTTACACAACAAGTTATGGCGATGCGTCAGGATTTTGTAGCCAGTTCTAGCGGGTTTTCAAGATTTTATGGTCAAAATTTCTGGCATTCCGTCAGGACCCGACCACAAATCCTGGTTAATCCCTTAGAATTTTGGCTAGAGATCTTGGCGGCTTTTGTAACAAGGCAAGTTTTGCCTGTCAATTTAAAATCTTGACGATTTGTCAGGATTTTTCTGCATAATGTTGGCCACGAATCTATTATTGCAAAAAAATATTAACATAGTCAAAACTTAATCAGTGACACGAACGATCCTTTTTGTGCAAATCTCCCTTTTCATTGTATTAGGCTAAACGAACTTCAATCGTGTAATTTTTCATAATCATCAACTTATGTTGCTGATTGTATGAACATATAAAGGGGTAAGTGCATAGATAGGCGAATTTAGGACCATCATTTAAACCGTAATCATAGTGTATATGAATTTATAATTCTCGTTTACTTCAGAACTAACTTCAGGCATACGCGATCAAAGCTGCAAAAGTTCGCGTCTGAAGTTTGGCAACAAACTTCCGACATTTTCGCTTGAAGTTTGGCTTGACAAGGCCAAATTTATGACAATTTTGGTTGCCCTTAGGGAATTTATGCATGAAGTTCGAGCATATTAAGTTCAGGTAAATAATTTTTTGCTCAATCAACTTATTTTTCGAATTTCAATAATCCAATGCATGATTCGCGCCAAATTAACTCAAATGTGAAACATAAGTTTCAAAATCATAAAGAACAAACCTTAATCATCAATTATCAAATCAACAATAAATCTAACAATCCATTTTCTCATCTTCAAGTTTTTATAAAAAATCTACAATGGTGATTTTTTTGAATTTCTCACACAATGCCTAGTTCCATCATATAATGAGCTACAACATATTGTTGCGACTGCATACAAAATTTTGCTAATCCACTTAATTTACCTTTCATATTTGAAATTCAAGGACCACTTCTGTAAGCTTGCAACTAGAGATGGCAAGGGGGCGGGTGCGGGGGCGGGGCGGATTTCAGCTTATGCGGGACGGGGCGAGGCGGGGGTGGATAGAAGCGGGGCGGTGCAGGTGCGGGGTAGGTTGAAATATATTTTTTTGTTAAACTCAACGTGGTTTCGAGGCGGTTGCGGGTTTTAGGAAAATTTGAGCAATCCATAGTATCTTGTTATATAATTCTTCCGCTAACTAAGTGTTACACCTCATGTTTTCGTACGTGAAAGTACGCCATAAGTAAATTATTGTAAGCTCGGGAATGAGATTATTTTTGGGTATATAAGTATTTATACTATTTCAAACAAGTGATAAGTAAATTCGTGAAGGTGAGACGATAAGCGAATCGAAGAAAATGAGTTTTGTCGATGTTTGACATTTTGAGATAAAATACGATCCAAGCTATAATACCCTGTGTTTATGGACTAGTGTTATACCATATGACCTTGATAGTAAGGGATATAAAGTATATTATTATTTAAGTGAAATGAGATTTAGAAATTAATTATGTGAATAATTAGTTAAATGCAAGGATGTAATTAGGGATTAGTGGAAGACAAGTGTCCAAAATAGGGGACAATTGTGGAGTCCACGTGGGACTACTAAAATCCCCACCTTACATGGATAAGTATGCCTTGATGGCTCCATGACCAAGCTTCCTTTTCTTATTAAATAATTATATATAGGCCCCACAACCCATTAAGTATTAGCAAGCTTATGTATATTATGAACAAGTATCACCACCTAGCCTTAAAAGCACAAAACGTGAGAGATTGAAAGGAAATCTTGGGATTTTATTTCAAACATTTTTCTATCTTTCGATGGGGCAAAACATGGGCAGCAAAATCATAATAGAGAATTTATCCCTCCATCTCTCCTAGATTAGCTTGTCATGGTTGCTTATGGCATGACTGGTTGGAGCATAATTGGCAAGTCCTAGTTTATTAAGGATTGGCGTACTAGTTCGTTGTTGCATTGTTTTGGCGACCCGAGGTATGTTAAGGCTATTCATTCTTTCCTTTTGGCATGATCCTGTCACGATCCAAACCGACGGGTCATGACGAGTGCCTGAGTCCTACCTGTCAAACACCCTTAAGCATGTGTCTAAGATATAAACATGAATAACATCTGCTGAATTATGAGAATAACATGCGTGAGGGAAACCTGCCCAAAAAATATATATGCATACGTGCAGAATACATAGGGCGAGCCGACAAGGCTGCTATAGACCACTAAATATCCAACTATACATATTGTCTACAAACCTCTAATAGAATATACAACTGTACAAGGACGAGACTGAGCCCCGTCATACCCATATATGTATCAAACATATTGTACCAAAATCAAAAGCAGCTCCGGATCAACTGGAGCACACCAACTCTCGCTGATCAAAGATCCTAAGAAGGGGGACCGTCAGCTTGTCTATCAACACCTGCGGGCATGAAACGCAGGCCCCGAAAAATAGGGCGTCAGTACGAATGATGTACTAAGGCATGAAAATCAGTACATAAAAGACATAGATGAAGCATGGAATAAAGAATTCCGCCTGTAAGTCTAAATAACTTTGTAAATCCTGAAACAATTATAATGTCATGCACGTGCGTATAAATGACGTGCATCATCAAGCCTCTGAGGACATCCCATCATATCATCTCGTCCACTATGGGCAAAATCATCAACAGATACCAGCTGATCAGGTGGTGGTGCGTATATAACAATGTAACCTTTTCCTATATCCCATATACATATAATATACGTGTATATAACGCTATTTGATCATGGGTCAATGTACATGTATAAATGAATGAAATGCAAAAAAAATATGTTAATAAGATCAAGATACCTTTCAGATAAATTTTATCAACTACATATTATTCTGAGACCCATGAATAGAAGATATAAATAGATTCGTTTATGAAAGTTGTGCGCTTGCTCGTTTCGTTTGTATCATTTGAATCATGCCAAAAAGAAAGAAAGGATAGCCTTAACATACCTAAGGCGGTTCTCTGGACAATCCCTCTAACACACGATAATTGCGACAAAGCACATGACGGCAAAATCGGAATAGGGAAAAATTCGTATGATATTCTGAGAAAGATTGTACCGAATTTCTTAAAATTGAAAAATCTCACGTTGCTAAGATACTAAGAAATCTCGCTTGAATTTTTTTTCAAGAAGATCACATTACTACCTTATGAATTCTCATATGAATTGGTTGAAGCCTTTATTCCTCCTATTGTAGAGATATCAAATCTCCTTAAATGAATTAGAGAGATATTTAAACCTTGGTGGGTGTAGGCCCCACATATTAGATGACTAAGCCACTTAATCCTCTAAATATTCCACATATATATGAACTTAAGAGTCAAAAGTTTTGGCTTTCTTGGCTGCCATGTTGATGCTCTTATCCAAAGAGTATTAATTAGTTAATCTCCCACTAAAATTAATAATTACTTAAATTATTCACTTAATTAAGAATTATCTCAAATTACTTAAAATACTAATCACTTTTAACACGCTTTATGTACCCTACTATCATTGTCATCTTGTACCTTGTATGTCACTAGTCCATAAATACCGGGTATTATAGCTCGGACCCTATTTTTTCGCAAATCGACAACCTTCAATGAAACTCATCTTCTTTGATTCGTTTACCCTTTACCTTCACAGCACTTACTTATCGCCTGTTATAAATATCATAAATGCTTATAACCTCAAGATAATCTCATCCCTGAGTCTACGTCGATTAACTGATGACGAAACTTTAACGTATAAAAACGCGAAATGTAACAGATCCATACGATATAAACGAAATGAGTAAACACACAACTTTCATAATGCCTCTATTCGTAGAACCACTAGGGATGCCTATGTTCTTGATTTTTCAGGTGTCTTATTATATCTTTTGTTCATGGGTCTCAGAAAGATACGTAGTTGAAAAGTTAATCCGAAGACATATTGATCTTATGACATTCCGAGAAATCTTATTAACGTACTTCTTATGCATTTCATTTATTTATACATGTACATTTACCCATGACCAGATGGCGTTATATACGCATATATTATATGCATATGGGATATGGGAAAAGGTTAGGGCATTATATACGCACCACCACCTGATCAACTGGTATCCGTTGATGATTTGCCCACAGTGGCTGAGATGATATAATGGAATGCCCTCAGAGGCTTGATGATGTTATGTACGCATATACCTATGCATGATATGACATTTACACGCATATGCATGGCACTAAAAATATTTCATGATTCACAGAGTTATTCAGGCTTATAGGTTGAGTCTTTTTCTCCATGTTTCTTTCATGTATATTGTATACGGCTTTTTCTGCCTTACATACTCGGTACTTTATTTGTAATGACGTCCCCTTTGCCCAGGGATGCTGCGTTTCATGCCTGCATGTCCCGATAGACAGGTTGAGAGTCCTCCAAGTAGGCTATCAGCTCGGCGAAAGGTGTTGATGCGTTATATTTACTCCGGAGTTGCTTATTTGGTCAATATGATTTGGACATGTATTGATTGGTATGGCGGGACCCATTCCCGATTTTTATGGTATTTATCTACTCTTAGAGGCTTGTAGACAGATGTCATGTATATGGATACTTGTATGGCCTTGTCGACCTATGTTTTGAGTATATAAAGGATCATGCTGGCCTTATAGGCTCGTACATCATATGTATAAGTCTACCATATCATGTTGGGTTATCTCATGTCGAGTATTCCCTCATGTTTTATTCTAGTTACCTTATGACAGCCTTTCTGGTTGACCTATGATACTATGATACGAAAGATACGTTACGTTGGTACTCGGTTGAGAAAGGCACAGGGTGCCCGCTGCGGCCCATTGGTTTGGGTCATGACACTAAGTTGGGTTCGCATTTATCCAAAAACGATCCTAAGAAGACTTAAAATGATCAGTAGGGTAATAACAAATTAAATGTTTTACCCTTTGATTTTCTGGGGTTGCTTATGTTCTAATAATGCTTTTGATTCTTGATTTTAATAGCCCTAAAATAAAGAAAATAACTAGTTCTGTTAACGTTAACAGAAAAATGTTTGGGCTGGAAAAAGGAGAAAATATTTACAATGAGCAGCAAAACTTTTTTTTCTAATTAACGAATTCAGTACATGATCAACAAAATATCTTGCATTTATTTTTATTATAAACTGAAAATTCCGTCCAAAATCTCAAAAGAAAAAAAAACAAACAAAATGAAGAAAAATACTTATGCGGGGCAGGGTGGGGTGGTGGACACGGGTGTTGGTGTGGGGTGGGTGAACGCAGGTGGAAATGCTATCCGGGATGGGTTGAAATCCTTGCGGGTTTACGTGGGTTTGCCCTGCAACCGCACCGCACCGTTTGCCATCCCTACTTGCAACAATGATGAATTTAATACTAATAACATTTTAACCGGCTATAGATGCACAAATCTTAAAAGGAGTTTTTCCTTCCTGTACAATATTTGAAACTTATTTACCAAAATTTTACTAGTTTTATATACTACCCACCCTACACAAGGATTACTTACAAATTATATACAATCAATTATTAGTGCCTTAAATTAAGGGATTCAATTATATCATTTTTCTTTTTTTCTCTCCTCTGAACTTTCCCATTCATTGCCGCCTCTCTCATCAGTTTTTCTTTCTTTCTTCATCTGCTATATCCCGCATTCCGTAAGTAAAAGTTTTGTCGTAAGTTAATCGATGTAGACTCGGGATGAGATTATTTTTGAGGTTATAAGCATTTATGTTACTTATAACATGCGATAAGTGAGTGTCGTGAAGGTTAAAGGGTAAACGAATCAAAGAAAATGAGTTTCGTTGAAGATTGTTGATTTGGGATAAAATGCGGTTTGAGCTATAATACATGGTATTTATGGACTAGTGTCATACAAGGTACCACATGACCATGATAGTAAGGTGTATAAGGTCTGTTAAAAGTGAGTAGTATTTTAACTAATTTGAGATAATTCTTAATTATGTGGGTAATTGGTTAATTATTAGGTAATGGGAGATTACCTAGTTAATTAAGGTATTGTTGGGTGATTAATTAAGGACTTTGGATAAGACTTACCCCTCCCCCCAACCCCAAACGTGGAAGCATCCCCTTTTCCTATTTAGTGACTCTTAAAATAGGTTGAAAGGTGGCACATTTAATAGGGTTATGTGGCACCAAGTCTTGAAAAGTGGGGCCTGCACCACCAAGACTGAAAATCCCTTCTCTAATTCAAATGGAGATGTATTACATCTAAGTTAGAGAGAAAGGCTTCAACGAGATGAACATTTCATTAGCAACGTGAGTTGCTTCAACCTTTCATTCAAGCGAGATTTCTTAATATTATAGATGTTACACCCCATATCTTCATATGTGAAAGTACGCCATAAATAAATTGATGAAAGCTCGGAAATGAGATGTTACATATCGTATTTTTGTACGTTAAAGTTTCGTCGTAAGTTAATTGACGTAAGCTCGGGAATGAGATTATTTTTAGATTATATGTATTATGTTATTTCAAACAAGTAATAAGTAAATTCGTGAAGCAAATCGAAGAAAACGAGTTTCGTCGAAAGTTGTCATTTTGAGAAAAACATACGATCCGAGCTATAATACTCGGTATTTATGGACTAGTACCATACAAGGTACCACATGACCATGATAATAAGGTGTATAAAGTGTGTTTAAAGCGAGTAGTATTTTAAGTAATTTGAGATAATTTCTAATTATGTGGATTATTGGGTAATGGAAGATTACCTAGTTAATTAAGGAAGTGATTAGGTAATTAATAATATTTAGGGGAAGATTAACTAGGTAATTAGGACATTTTGATTAGCCTAACCCCCCCCCCCCCCCAAACTGGCAACAACATAATGAGTCATTAAGTGACTCTTAGATCACTTTGCTAGGTGGCACTTTGGAAAGGATTCTTGGCTAAGCCATAAAAAGCTCTAAAATTCACAAGATATATGGAAAGGGCGACGTACTTTAGAAAAAGCCATAGAAGATTTCTCAAACTCAATAAGTCACATAATATTGGGATTAATTAACTAGAGAGCTATGGGAATTCTTGGATTAGCAAAGGAACCCATACGAAATTATACTGCGTAAATAACAACGGAATTTTGCGATTCTAAGAGAGTACGATGCAATCTTTCTCAATAATATCATACGAATTTTTCCTTACTTCGATCCGTCATCCCGTGTTGTCGCAATTGACTTGTGTTAGAGGGATTGTCAAGAGAATCGATTCAAGTATGTTAAGGCTATCCCTTCTTTCTTTTTGGCATGATCTATATGACACAAACGAAACGAGCAAATGCACAACTTTCATAAATTACTCTATTCGTAAAAATGTTAGAGATGTGTATATTCTACTTTTTCCATAAGTCTTTTTAAGAGTTCGGAGTATTATCTATGCAGCATATATGTTGACAATCATACAGCCGTAGAAGATTCCGGTATATGTTAAAAGAAATAATTGAGCCCATGTCATAGACAAAGAATTGAATTGTTAGAAGATTGTATCATGAATATTCTATAGCGTCCATGAAGGACTAAAGTAATAACTAATACCATAAACCGCAGATTTAGAGATACGCTACAAGAAAATTGGCCTTCAACGAAAGAAAATCCAGTCGTAAAAGGTCTGAATCCCGTCGTTATAAGTCAATAACGACCGAAAAAGATATGTTTGTCACTAGTCGTTAAAAGCTCCGACGTTAAAAGTTAGCGACCGGATCTCAATCCGATCGTTAAATATCCTTTAACGACAACAAAACTTCCGGTCTCTATTTCCTTTAGCGACCAATTTTCCCTCCGCGAATTGCCAAAGTTCCCTTCGTTAATGCCCATTTAACCATTGAAAAATCTTAAACAGTTATAAAGACCACAATTCCCTTCGCTAATGTGAATTTTAATAAAAATCAATACATATATTTATGTTTTTCCCTGTAGATTTATCAGTAGTAATCATTATTTGCTATACTTTGTAACACATACATACAACACACCTACATCTCAAAATATACCAAATAATCCAAATTCATTAATATTTCATTGTTAATTACAATGAACTAAAGGATCACACTGTCAGAAAATATACTCATCCAAATAGCCCGACACTATTTTTATCAACTCTAGAAACAGAGACAGTAGAACTGCAGTAGAATGTACAGAGACTAACATCTTTAAACCACCACTAACAAAACAAAATTCCTATTGTGCTTCAATTTGCTTCGCACTTTCTTCGAGGACATGTTCTTCATACTTCAAAATTTTAATCTGTTAAAAGAACAAGTTCATGTAAGAGTATTGAAAAACTTCTACTATCTACTTTATTTAGAAAATAAATGAATAATTTAATCACTAAATTAACTAAACGATAGGAGTAAATATTGTCTGATTGAACTGACGCAGCTAATGAATAGTTTCAAAAGGTTATCTTTTATATTTAAGTAGGATGAAATTTAAACCTCAAGCTAGCAAAGTCCTAAGATTTCAAGGCACAGTCACACGACTACTGTTTTAATTAACAAAAAAGTACACAAAATGCAAGTGTAAAAGCCCTTAATAAATAGAATGAATCATAAATAAACAGAACATTAAACTTAACCTAAAGATATTACCAAGCAATCACAATTGCCAAAAAAGTAGGAAAAATCTAGACATGTCAACTTGTCAATGCTCCAGTTCCAAATCAAGCCTTTCTCCAATCAAAATCATTCTCCTTAATTAAAAATTTCCCAAGGCTTTGCATAAAAAAAAGGGATTAAAATTTCTCCAATCTTTGGCCTTGTTGTGCTTGGAAGGATGAGCATCCTCAAACGCATGAATTTTACCAATATGACATCATATTCTCCTCCTACTGCACAAAAAACAACTCATGCTATATTACATAGAAGTAGGCACCCTTAAAAATAAAATCAGATAAGATTCTGCAAAGATATCAAACAAGAATCTATCTCTATAAAAGTATGCACATATTCTTCTAATTATCTTTCTTAATCCAATTATTCATAGTAAAACTGTACTAGTTTGTAAGTTGATGTAAGGATCAAAGTTTCTGCAATGTTGATGCTTGTAATATCCTTTCTCGATAAATCTAAATTATCTATATCTCTTCTATCAAAAACCCTAAATTGAACAAAACACCAATTTATAACAGCAAAAACCTCTGGAATCAACAAAGTCGAAATCAAGTAAAATTGACCTTCAACTAAGCACAACACGTACCACACTGAGAGAGAGACCAAGCAGCATTGGAGAGGGAGAGCAGCAAGGCGTTGGTAGCGGAGAGTCTGGTGACGTCCTCATTTTGCACTTTGTGGCTTAGGGTTCTTTGAATAGAGCAAAGAAAATGAACTAAAATCTTATTGGAGAGTGCTGGCGCTTTTTTCGGGATAATTCTGCCAAATTAGTTGTAGCATTAACGACGGGATATCTTAATATTAATGGACCAGATTATCTTTTTGTTATTGTCGAATTAAGAAATGTCTTTAACCACCGAAGATATTTTTGGTCATTATAATTATACCTATAACGATAAGATTCATATCCCTTTGTTAATATGTGGTCGCTAAAAGACAAATTTATTGTAGTGATAGCTTAAGCCTACATAAAGGTTGATCAGAGGGAAGAGGAAACTAAAGAGTTACATCAACTAAGTAAATCAGGAGTCTGATTATTGGACCCAAAAAATTACAGACATCATGGTTGAGAACATTGCAGAATCACTCTTAATATCAGAGGTACAAGAGAGATAGTACAGTAGCCATATTCTATAACGGCTCTACGATAAAGCTAGCTAGAAGAGTACCAGCCTTATAAGAAGTCAGTATGTAGCTCCCACCGGATTGTGTATGCACCTTTGGTGCAAGTATTATAATAGAGCTTCAAGTTATGGATGTTAATTATACCTATGCAGAAGGGAGGTCATGAAAGAGATATAAGATATGATACTCAAATGCAGAAGGTTGTGAATAGTCCATATTTCAGATAGAAGGCTAGAAGCGCTGAGATTCAGTATCCAGGAATGATAGCAGCATCGTCAGTGGCATATCTTCCAGTCTATGGTTTCTAGGTACCAATAGGTCTAGTTAAGAGAGTGAAGAAGAGTTAGAGACGATGTGATGTCTTGCTTGATGTTCCATAATAACATAAATAAATCTATGGTGCAAGCAAGTTGAAGGAGGTTGCAAGTAGTATAAACAGATATGTAGGTCGCAAGCTAAAGTATAGTAGAGCGACTAGGTTTTAGGAAGACAGGAGTAAGGATAAGAAAAGGCAGGTGAGAAGATAACGAGAATTGATAAGTCCTCGGGATTAAGCCAATGAAAACAAAAGAGATGATGGTTTCTCTAAGTTATAGATAGTTCAATATAGCTTGAATGAACTCAAAGGAGTCTAAGACTATAACATTTAGAAGAGATGGAATGTTGCCCTAGTAGTAGAATGAGGGTGTAATTGTGGCAAATAAAAGGGAATTTCATGAATTATACAGGATTAAAATACCCACGTAAGGTGAATCACATTGGGATGCAATGAAATAAGGTTATGGAAGTAAAATATTTCCCCCGGATGGATCAATCTAATCGTTTCAGATATTCTCCGATGAGACGTGAGCCCTAGCGACAATGTTACATAAGAGGTCAAGTTATCAAGTGAAGTGTACAGGATTAAAATACCCACCTAAGGTGAATCACATTGGGATGCAATGAAATAGGGTTATGGAAGTACAATATCGCCCCCAGGTGGATCAGTCTAATCGCTTCAGATATTCCCCGGTGAGAAGTGAGCCCTAGCGTCAGTGTTACATAAGAGGTCATCATGTGGTAGATTATGCATCAACATTAAGGTGAACCAACAATAGATGGATAAAAGTTCAAAAGTATAAGATGAGATTAGGCCATCATTCTTAAGATGAACAGTAATGAAGAAGCATTAAAGGACTAATATTTATACATATAGGATAAGCAACGAGAATAACCTAGAGTTTGGTAGCAGACCTCAGTAACGATAGATCGAAGTAAGAGTTATGGTATAGTAGGACCTACTTAGATGTAGTAAATCCATAAACGCCCTGAGGTACAATTTGTCATAATTATGCATATATTCACAAATTAAGGCCTAGTGATTGGCTAAAATATGGAGGAAAGAGGAGAGGAGATCGCATGGGCGCACATACAAAGTCAGAATCGTACAGGCTGCATGATGAAAGGTAGCAACAATTACAAGATTGGAAAGATTCTAACCACAAGTCATGGTGTGAAAAAGAGTCTTAAAGGTGGGAATTCCTTATACTTGGGATATATTCACAGAACGGTTGCCTAGATGGCAAAGAGAGTACTAAAGTATTCGCAAGAGCTATAGGTTACGATAATGATAAGTGCCTCAGTCAACATTCGAGGACGAATGTTTCAAAGGGGGGATTGATGTTACACCCCATGTTTTCGTACGTGAAAGTACGCCATAAGTAAATTGATGAAATCTCGGAAATGAGATATTACATACCGCATTTTCGTACGTTAAAGTTTCGTCGTAAGTTAATCGACGTAAGCTCAGGAATGAGATTATTTTGATATTATAAGTATGCGCTATTTCAAACAAGTGATAAGTAAATACGTGAAGGTGAGAGGGTAAGTGAATCGAAGAAAATGAGTTTCATCGAAGTTTGTCATTTTGGGATAAAATAGGGTCCAAGCTATAATACCCTATATTTATGGATTAGTGTCATATAAGGTACCACATGACCATGATAGTAAGATGTATAAAGTGTGTTAAAAGTGAGTAGTATTTTAAGTAATTTGAGATAATTCTTAATTATGTAGATAATTAGATAATTATTAATTTTAGCGGGAGATTAACTAATTAATTAAGATGTTTGGTGGATAAGATTAAAGGGGAACACCATCCTCTCGTGGCAGCCAAGGCTTTAAGAAGGTGTGACTCTTAAATCCATATAATAAGGTGGCATTAAGAGGACCTTTTTGTGTCTTAGTCATTATTCAAGTGGGGGATACAAACCCACAAATATAAGAGGTCTTCTTACCTCATTAAGAGATGATTTTATGTTGTAATAATGGAGCCTCTCTTTAATTCACAAATGAAGATACTTACATTCTTCTAAGTAACGGGTCTTCAGCAAGAATTTCCATACGAAGTTATACTGCATAATAGCAATGGGATTTGCAATTCTTAGGGAGTACGGTGCAATCTTTCTCAAGAATATCATACGGATTTTTCCCTACTTCGATCCGCTATTACGTGATTTGTCACAATTAACGTGTGTTAGAGGGATTGTCCGATTCAGGTATGTTAAGGCTATCCCCTCTTTCTTTTTGGCATGATCCATACAATACAAATAAAACGAGCAAATGCATAACTTCCATAAATGACTCTATTCATAGAAATGCTAGAGATGCTTATGTTCTTGATTCCCCATGTGTCCTATTATTCTATCATCTGTTCATGGGTCTCAGAAAATATATAAGTTGATAAAGTTTACTTCATGATATTAATCAAAGGCATAATGGTCTTATGACACTCCGAAAGATTTTATTGACGTACTTCTCATGCATTGCATTCATTTATACATGTATATTGACCCATGACCATATGATGTTATATATATATATGTGTGTGTGTGTGTGTGTGTGTGTGTGTGTGTGGAGGGGGGAGGGGGATATGGGAAAAGGTTACGGCGTTATATATGCATCACCACCTAATCAGGTGGTAAAAATTGATGATTTGCCCACAGTGGCCGAGATGATATGATGGGATACCCTCAGAGGCTTGATGATATTATGAAGGAATATACCTATGCATGGTATGACATTTATACGCATATGCATGAAATTATAAATATTAATGACTCGTAGAGTTATTCGGACTTACATGATGAGTCTTTTACTCCATGTTTCTCTCATGTCTATTACTTACTGATTTTCATTCCTTACATACTCGATACATTATTTGGACTGACGTCCCTTTGCCTGGGTGCGTTGTATGTCTACAGGTCCCGATAGACAGGTTGAGAGTCCTCCAAGTAAGCTATTAGCTATGCAGAAGGTGTTGGTGCGCTCCATTTGCTCCAGAGTTACCTATTTGGTCAACATGCATTGGACATGTATTGATTGGTATGTCGGGGCCCTGTCCTGGCCTTATGACATTTATGTACTCTTAGAATCTTGTAGGCATATGTCATGTATATGAAAGATTGTATGGCCTTGTCGGCCTATGTTCAGTGTACGAGTGATCATTTTGGCCTTATAAGCATGTATGTCATATGTATAAGTTTGTATTACATGTTGGATCGTCCTATGTCGAGTGTTCCCTCATGTTTCATTCTAGTTATCACACAACAGCCTTTCCGTTTCGTTTACCTATGGTAGCAAGATACGAAAGATACGTTACGTTAGTACTCAGTTGATTAAGGCACTGGGTGTCTGTCGTGGCCCATCGGTTTGGGTCGTGACAAAAGTGGTATCAGAGCTAGGTTCCGTCCTAGGGAGTCAAGTCGTGTCTAGTAGAGTCTTGTTTATGGGTGTGTTGTGCACCACACTTATAAGCAGGAGGCTACAGGGCATTTAGGACTGTCACTCCTTCTTCTTACTCTAGATCGCGTGGTAGAGCTCACTTATAAGAATTCAAACTCATAGTTTCTATTTTATTCGTAATAAGACGATACCTACAACCAAAAGATAGTTGGTAAGAGATTGCATGTGGCTGTGGAAGAGTTGAGTTAGAGGAATTCGATTCTACATGATGCGTATGATGAGTAAATGTAAGGTCTTCAGCAGATCATGTGTGTACTAAGACATGTAAGCTTCTCTTGGTAAGGAGCCTTAATACATGAATATTTATCCACCCTTATGATAAAAGAAACGAGAGAATCAGAAGGTAGATACAAGTTTCAACAACTAAAAGAAGCAAGATGAATATGGGTATGAGGTACCCAGCTAGTGAAGATTATCATAATTTACCATTCAGGAAGAGAGATATCAGTATTTTGATTTACCTTCAACAGTAGCAGAGGTATGAACAATCGGCCACACCCATCTTAGTTATGTCCTATGGAAGCTAACAGATATAGTTTAAGAAAATGATGGGATATCAGGATCCGGCTGGGGTTATGCCCTTAATTTCATTATCAAGGTCTGTTGATCAGGGTATTAGAGGAGTGGTGCACAGATTAGAACAACCAGGTTCCCCTCATGATCGAAACTATGTCAGGGTATTTGCGGATACCAGCTCTTCTAAGGTTCCAGATAGTCCACAATCTTGGGAGTCCTTCAATCAAGGTTCGTCTGTGTATAATATGGGATATGCGAAGGAAGAGGACAGTATTCAGCCTAAGAGGAGAAAGGTAGCTGATAAGGATATGAAGATTCCACTGAGTGTGTCTGATCGAGGTTCTCATATAGGATATGACGAGGACCCTTTGTTGTAGGCTTCCTCCAGATATCAGTTTTTGGTTGGTGAGCTCCACCTCTTCTTAGAGTATTACCAAGTTAGGATTCTGTATATTTATATTGCTTTATGAGGACGCAGGGAGCCCTGTCCTGACTTACATATGTTATGGTCATGTTTGCTTAGATGTTTTTGCATACAGTATCCTGTGTATAATTTTGGGTATGACATGTCTACGGCTCTGTCGGCCCCTATGTATCTATATAAATCTTTTCCTGAATTATTTATGCGAGTTAAGTCCTACTATTGTTACTTATATATATAGATATGGCCCGTAATGGCCCATGATAAGTTTGATAACAAATAAGGACAAGGTACGTGACGCTTGGTTTGGTAGAATTTGATGTTATAATGGGTATGGATTGGTTGGATTCTTGTTATGCTAATTGATTATAGATCGAAGATGGTCTGATTTCAATTTCCAGGGGAGCCTATTTTGGAATGGAGAGGTAATACGACATCGCCGAGAGGTAGATTTATTTTCTATCTCAAGGCAAGGAAGATGATCAGAAAGGGCTATATTTATCACTTAGTTCGGGTACAGGAACTGAAAATAGAGTCACCAGCCATTCAATCTATCCCCTTGGTTAATGAGTTTCCTGATGAGCTTCCAGGTCTTCCGCCAGAGCGAGAAATTGAGTTTGCTATTGACCTACTACCAGATATTCAACCAATATCCATCTCTCCCTATATAATGGTACTCACGAAGCTGAGAGAGTTGAAGGAACAACTAAAGGACTTGCTTAAAAAGGCTTTATCAGACCTAGTACATCACCGTGGGGAGCACATGTGTTATTTGTGAGGAAAAAAGATGGTTCATTGCGGATGTGTATAGATTATAAACAGTTGAATAATGTGACTATCACTAATAAGTACCCGCTTACGAGGATTGATGATTTATTTGATCAGTTGCAAGGTGCCAAGTATTTCTCGAAGATAGACTTGAGGTCCGAGTACCATTAGGTAAGGGTTAAGGAGAAGGATATTCCGAAGACAACATTCAGAATGTTACCAGGTATGGGCATTTTGAGTTTCGTGTTATGTCGTTCGGTTTGACCAATGCCCCAGCAGTATTCATGGACTTAATGAACTGTGTGTTCAAACCTTTTCTAGATTTGTTCGTGATTGTATTTATTGATGATATATTGGTGTATTCTCGTTTAGAGTCTGACCACGCAGATCATTTGCAACCTATGCTCAAAGTTCTACAAAAAAGGAAGTTCTATGCAAAATTCTCTAAATGTGAATTCTTGTTGGATTCTGTAGCTTTCCTTGGGCATATTATTTCAGGTGAAAGTATCCGAGTTAAACACAAAAAATTTAGGCAGTAGAGACTTGACCTAGACCCACGACAGCGATGGAGGTTCGTAGCTTTCTCGGTTTGGCAGGTTATTACAGGAGACTTGTAAAGGGATTTTCTTCTCTTTCAGCACCATTGACAAAAGTGGCGACGATGTGATGTTTCACTTGATATTCCATAATAACATAAGGAAATCTATGGTGCAAGCAAATCGAAGGAAGGTTGCGAATAAGTAAATAGATATGTGTAGGTTGCAAGCTAAAGTATGATAGAGCGACAAGGTTTTAGGAAGACAGGAGTAAGGATAAGAAACAGCGAGTGAGAAGGTGATGAGAATGGATAAGTCATCGGGATTAAGCCCATGAAAATAAGAGAGTTGATGGTTTCTCTAAGTTATAGAAAGCTCAATATAATCTGAATAAACTCAAAGGAGTCTAAGACTAGTAGCATTTAGAAGAGATGGAATGCTACCCTGGTAGTGGAATAAGGGCATAATTGTGATAGATAAAGGATGATGTTTGGGCCTTCGATCGAGTAATAATTTGAAGAAAAAAGAAGAGAAGGGGATTTTATGAATTGTATAGGATTAGAATACCCATGTAAGTTGACTCAGTAGGGAGCTAAGTTTCAACGGACTGATGCTTGCGAACGGAGTTTCCAGACATTGAAGGACAGATTAATTTCAACATTGATTCTAACGCTCCTAGAGGGAACCGATGGTTATGCTACCCATTGTGACGCTTCGGACGTTGGATTGGGTTGTGTATTGATGCAGCATGGTAAGGTTGTAGCTTATGCTTCTAGACAACTAAGAAAACACGAGAAGAATTACCCAACCCACGATTTAGAGTTAGCCGCGGTGATTCATGCACTAAAGATGTGGAGGCACTATTTGTATGGCGTTCATGTTGATATCTATACGGATCATAAGAGCCTTCAGTATATCTTCAAGCAAAAGGAATTAAATTTACATCAGAGGAGATGGGAACTACTAAAAGACTATGACGCTAATATTTTATACCATCCGGGGAAAGATAATGTAGTAGCCGATGCCCTTAGCCATAGATCTATGGGTAGCATCTCATATTTACAACCAGAGAAGAGTGGGATAGTTCATGACCTTAATCATCTAGCTAGTCTTGGAATTCGGTTACTGGACTCAGGTGATACTGGAATTACTATTCAGGACACGACAACATCCTCTTTAGTAACTAAAGTGAAGGAACATCGATATGAGGATCATGTGTTAGCTCATTATAGGGATACGACCCCTAAGAAGGAGAAGACACCATTTGAGATTACTGAATATGGGGTCCTCAGGTATCGAGGACGATTATGTGTCCCTAATGTTGCAGTGCTGCGTCGACAGGTTATGGGAGAAACTCACCATTCTTGTTATTCCATCCATCCAGGAGTAACAAAGATGTATCATGATATCAAGGAAATATATTAGTGGGACGAAATGAAAAAGAATATAGCAGAGTTTGTTTCCCAGTGCCCTAACTGTCAGCAGGTTAAGATTGAACATCAAAAACCCGGTAGATTATTACAGGCTATAGAGATTCTGACTTGGAAGTGGGAAGTAATTAATATGGATTTCGTCATAGGCTTGACTCGTAGCCAGCGTAAGTTCAATTCCATATGGGTGATTGTTGACAGACTTACAAAATCAGCCATTTTATGCCTGTGAGGACTACATAGTCCACAAAGGATTATGCAAGGCTTTAACATCAAAGAGATAGTACGACTTCATGGTGTCCCTATATCAATTATCTCAGATAGAGGAGCTCAGTTTACAGCTAATTTCTGGAGGTCCTTCCAAAAAGGATTGGGTACCAGGTAAGTCTTAGTACCTCATTTCATCCCAGACAGACGGACAAGCTAAACGTACTATTCAGAAACTTGAGGATATGTTACGGGTTTGTGTGATAGACTTCAAGGGTAGCTGGGATGATCATCTGTCGCTTATTGAGTTCGAGTATAATAATAGCTACCATTCTTGTATTCAGATGGCTCCATACGAAACTATTTACGGATGGAAATGTAGGTCGCCTATAGGATGGTCCGATGTTGGGGAAAAATTAAGTTAGTAGGATCAGAATTGGTACAACAGGCAATCAAGGAGATTAAGCTTACAGGAAAGGCTATTAGCAGCTCAAAGCCATCAGAAGTCCTATGTGGTTAATCGACGATGAAACTTGGAGTCCCAAGTTAATGATTGGGTATTCCTAAAGGTATCACCGATGAAAGGCGTTATGAGGTTCGGAAAGAAAGGAAAACTTAGTCCTCGGTACATTGGACCATATAAGATCATACGCAAGGTAGGCTAGGTAGCATATGAGTTAGACTTGCCTTCTGACTTGGAGTCTGTACATCCAGTCTTTCATGTGTCTATGCTTCGTAAATATATCGGAGATCCTTCCAGGATTGTATTAGTTGACGATGTTTAGGTCACAGAGCAGCTATCATATGAGGAAACTCCCATTGCTATATTGGATAGACAGGTTAGATGTTGAGGACTAAAGACGTAGCTTCGGTGAAAGTACTTTGGAGAAACAATAATGTGGCATAAATGACTTGGGAAGATGAAGAAGACATGAAGTCTAGATATCCTCACTTGTTTCCTCTTCCAAAGAAGGATCTGACTAAGACATCACAGCCTTAAGGTACAAGTATAGACTCTTGTGTTAGTTATTGTCATTGGTCGTGTAAGGCCATCGTCGTATGATTGTGACAATATGTGGCATTGAATTATTGAGTTATCTACAGGAAGGGTTGATAGTAGTATTGTTACAAAGGCGACTCTACCAAAATTATATAGGTCCCGGGGAGTTAAACATTCGAGGACGAATGTTTCTAAGAGGGGAAGGATGTTATATCCCGCATTTCGTACATAAAAGTTTCGTCGTAAGCTAATCGACGTAGACCCGATGATGAGATTATTTTTGAGGTTATAAGCATTTATGCTATTTATAACAGGCGATAAGTGAGTTCCGCGAAGGTTAAAGAGTAAACGAATCAAAGAAAATGAGTTTCGTTGAAGATTATCGATTTGGGATAAAATGCAGTCTGAGCTATAATACCCGATATTTATGGACTAGTGTCTATTACATGACCATGATAGTAAGGTGTATAAGGTATGTTAAAAATGAGTAGTATTTTAAGTAATTTGAGATGATTCTTAATTATGTGGGTAATTGGTTAATTATTAGGTAATGGAAGATTACCTAGTTAATTAAGGTATTGTTGGGTGATCAATTAAGGACTTTAGATACGACTTACCTCCCCCCCCCAACGTGGCGGCACCACCTTTCCAATTAGTGACTCTTAAAATAGGTTGAAAGGTGGCACATTTAAGAGGGTTATGTGACACCAAGTCCTGGAAAGTGGGGCCCACACCACTAAGACTTAAAATCCCTTCTCTAATTCAAATGGAGATGTATTACATCTAAGTTAGAGAGAAAGGCTTCAGCAAGTTGAAAATTTCATTAGCAACGTGAGTTGCTTCAACCTTTCATTCAAACGAGATTTCATAATATTATAGCAATATGAGATTTGCGATTCTAAGGGAGTACAATGCAATCTTCCTCAAGAATATCATACGGATTTTTTTCTACTCAGATCTTGTCGTCGCGTGTTTTGTCGCAATTAACGTGTGTTAGAGGAATTTTCAAGAGAATCGACTCTTGTATGTTAAGGTTATCCCTTCTTTCTTTTTGGCATGATCCATACAATACAATGCATGATCCATACGATACAATCGACTCAGTTATGTCTTTTGGACAGGTTTCCCTCACATATGCTATTCTCGTAATTTAGCAGATGTTATTCATGTTTATATCTTAGACTCATGCTTAAGGGTGTTCGACAGATAGGACTCGGGCACTCGTCATGGCCCATCGATTTGGATCGTGACATCATCGCTCTCTCTCACCGTCTCTCTCTTAATAAAATTTGTGAATGAACACTTGTTCCAGCATCTTTCTACTTATTCTTCTCACTTTACCATTTTGCCAAAAATTAATTAAAACTAGATTAAGCACAAAACAAATAACTAGTGGTAGTCATACTTCTTCTTAAACCATTCTTTTTGTTGTCTTGCAAATAAGTACTCCTCCTAATCAACTCTTTAACGGGCAAGCCCCAAAACAACTTTCTTTCTCTTCAAAAAATTGCCCACACAAAAGAAAAAGCAAAGCACCTTTAAACAATATTGTAGTTGGAAAATGAAGTTGGAATCTGATGGATAAACTAAGGAAATGTATTTGTATTTTATACTATTGTAGTTTATAGGAGCGCATGACGAAACGGAAGAGACGTAAATATATTTTCCTTAATTGTCACTGTCATACGCTATCTGGTTTAATTTTGCTATTGTTTATTTTCCTGATATTTATTTAGTAAATATAGAGTATTATTTTTATTTTATTCTACCACTTACTATTGAAATAAAAAAAAATTCACACAATAAATAATAATTAAGTGACAACAGCAACATATAAATTTGTATGGTACAGGAACATACAGATTAAAAGTAAATTTCGTACAAATTTAATACATCTACAACAATATATAAATTAAACACAAATTTCATACAACTAATTATATATTTACAACTTATTTACAACTTATCAACAACTTTTATACATTATTTCTACCTAGTTAAATATAACTACAATATCATACAACTTAAATACAATTTTCATACGAATTGTACATAATATGCCTTTTATATGTGATTTGTATATATTTTGTAAGTGGTGTGTTCTTCTTCCTCTCTGAAATTCCTATCAAAACTTCCTCTCTTAATACAATTTTGATACATATTAACAACTTTATGTAAAAAGATAGTATTGATAACTTAAGTACAAATTTTATACAACGATTCATCCATTATACAACTATTTTTCAATTTTCATACAACATTCAAATAAAAAGATATACTCCCTCCGTTTTAATTTAGATGAGGTAGTTTGACTCGGCACGGAGTTTAGAAAAAAAAAGAGTTTTGAAACTTGTGGTCTTAAAAGTTTAAGGGGTTAAAGCTTTGTGGGTCATGACATTTTTGGGTTTATAAAAGCTTCTCATTAAGGGTAAAATGAAGAGTTTAAAGTTGAATAATTTCCAAATTTAGAAATGTGTCATTTATTTTGAAAAAGACTAAAAAAGAAAGTACCTCATTTAATTTGAAACAGAGGGAGTATGTAAACACAATATAATACAATTATAACACAACTTTACTACAATTTCGTAAGTATATGGTATGTCATGTGTTCTTTTTCTTCTTCTTCTTCTTCTTCTTCTTCTTCTTCGAGTTTGAATCTGAAATTCAGCCAAAAATCAAGTCTAATCTTCACCAAACACCCTCAAAATTGAGATATAAACTCCAAACAATATTCCCAATTGTTTGCAACAATACTCAATCCAAACAAATAATGATTTTGAAAACCCAAATTCGATTTCAAAGTTTCACCGCTTTTTAATGGCTGTCAATGGTGGAGAGTCAAATACTTTCAAAATTTATTGATTGGAAATTTCAATTTGAATACCAATTGTGCAACATGAAAGGAAACTGCAAAGTTAAAATTCTATAGTAAAATAATTGAAATCAATTGATGAATTTCATTAAAAATATATACAACATGAAAGGATATAAAGTAGAGAATATCAGAGAAAGAAAATTGGAAAAAGAATAGAGAATGAGAGATATATATAGAGAGAGAGACAGAGAGCGCACGAGAGAGAGAGAAAGAACATGGATGGAAGATAACTGAATCCTTATTCAATTGATAATTTAAAAGGATGCCCATTAAAACTAATTTGTATATAATTATATATGGTTATGTAATTAAATTAAAATTTGATTAGGATAATAAAGTTTGATATGTAGTATAGGAAAGTAAAAATCCAATTTTAATAAGATGCGTGTCTTAGATGGTGCTGCGCACATGGGCTGCCCATCGAAAATTCTTCAGATATAAACTAGAACGGGCCATAAGACCGTTTGAGCAGCACAGATGATATTGGGCCGATATCGAAAACCAAAACAAACCCTAGCTTCAAGAAACTTCTCTCTTTTATAAGCCCCCTCTCTACCTCCTTCTCTGTAAAACCTTTATGTAGCAGCTTGACTGCTAATTGCAGACCTATATTTCTCTCGGTAGTCTTTCCATTCTTCCTTTTTCTCTTTGGTATTGTTTTGGATTCGGGAAAAAAGCAAGTCAGCTTCTTGGCTGGAATCGAACCTTAACGATCCAGTCAATATAATAACAAAAACTTGCGAAAAAGAAATAGCCCAGTATCACTCGCCTGACTCTGATTCTTCCCCTTGATTTTTCAGGCCCTTATCCTACTGGCACATATCATCCCAGTTACCCAATACAATTATATTTTTCGTTTTCTTTTGTTTTACTTTTACATCATTCATTTCTTTTGGTTTTGTTGTGACGGCTTTAAATTTTTGTAATTATGATGATGAATTGTTGGTTTAGTATACTGGAATTAGATTTCACAATTATTTTAAGCATAAAACCAAGCAAACGCACTCTGTCCCAGAACCATAATTAATGTTTTGTGGCAATTTCTTCGTTTGCAAAAGTAATGCTGTTTCAGCTTCCAATTTACTCGTCCTCTAGATCCTTTTCTAATGATCTTATTGGACACATGGTTGGATTACATTCTTTTTACTTTGTATTTTTCTAGTAATTGATTGGTTTCTAATACTACTCCCTCGTAAATATCAAAAGTTGCTTTGACAATTTTTATAGTACATTAGATGAAGATGCCTTACCCAAAAAAAGATAAATTATCATATAAATAACAATTGCAAGTTTCAGTGTTTGAACATGTCTTCGACTGTTAATTCATTGACATTTGAAAAATGATAATTAGATTTTATATTTTATTAATCCTTCCACGCTTTAGACGGCAGCATTTGCTGGACTACAGTTTTTCTCTGGTCTCCCACTCCTAAAAATCGATTTCTTGCAATAAATTAGAGTTAAATGGAATATCTAGTGCATTAATGGATTTTCAATATGACATACTTCACTTAGTCTCATTCTAAAAATAATGACACAATTTTATATTTGAAAGCAGTTCAATATAAATTCATCCAGAAATAATGACACAATTCTATATTTGAAAGCAGTTCAATATAAAATCATGATCCTACAAAATTTTTACTCCTTAAATTTTTAGGATTATATGTTTGATAGTCTTTTTTTTCCTTAAGTTTTATACTAAGTCAAACTATATTATCTAAATTGAGAAATGAGGGAGTATGTTTGGTAATTTATACCAGAATAGATGGTGTTAATTTTTCTTTTTGTAAAAGAAAGTAAAACAAAATTTTCAGATCTTTCAAAAATTTAAAAGCTAGTGGAATAAGAGGTGTTTTTATGTGTTTAGTCTAGCATATGGTTTATTATTATAGTGATTAAACAAATTGGCATAGCTTTATTAAAAAGTGCATTATTTTTAATTTCTCACAAGGAATGAAGGAATGACTATTGGAAGGTTTGAAGAATATTAAATGAGACATGTTTAGCTATGACGTTTGTTGAAGATTCGAAGAGTTGGATAGTGAAAGATGATTCCGGGAGCTCAATCTCTCCCCCGGATGAACCATATAGCCAAGAGAAACCATGAACCAGAATAGATGAGCTTGCCCCACTCATGAGTAAATATTTCATAGTAGTCTCATTAGACCGTTCTCATTGTTGGCTAGCCTGGCTCCACACTAGATTTTAGTTGAGATGGCGAGAATTCTTTAGTAAAGGTGCCTTAGAAGGGAGCACTCGTGGCACACTTACTATATCCCATTCCACCCTCACTTTACCCTTGAATTCAATCAGTAAGAAAAGAAATATTACATAAAGAATGTCGGATTCCAATGCGGGTACCGAACATCGGATGAGAAATCAAAAAAAAAAAAAGATGAGGGAGAATACATGTCAAGGGTCTTTGATTTCATGCTCCTGAAGATAGGAATCAAACGTGAGCTGTCGTGATCCGCTCTACAGATACCATCAAATCCCAGTTTCCGAGATACCACATCAGCCCTATCACCACTAATCCTAGGTTATCAGGGGACGCTAGGCATCGGAATTCAAAAAGTTCTCTTTTTTTTTGTCAGCGGATTTCGCTTTATACCTTCCCTATGCATTGCGGCTTGGTATTTGTCAGCACCGGGAGACCATAATTTGGAAGTCGCCCCCGACTGAGACCTAGATGGCAACCTAACCGAGTACGTCATAATTGAGAAAGGGAAGACCCACCCCTCCAGAGCCAGAACACAGGCGCTGACCTCTTCGCCACCAGCACAAGTGAATAAGAAAAGATCACGTCGCCAAAGGTGGCGGTATCACCGTCTACAGGTCGAGTCATGAGATCTAAAGTGCAAATACTCGACGCCGTGAATCAAGAAATTCAGGTGATATTTTCCCAGGCCGGAGAAGGGCTTATACTGCTCGCCTTTGTTTGATATGTTCATTCAGCACCAATACAAACTAAAACTACACCAAAGTGGAAGGGCCAGTATAGAAGCTAGAAGTAGCTAGCCTATAGTAGTCGGCCTAACCAAAGCCTCACGACAACATAAAATTAGCCTTACTCCCCCTCTTTTTTGTTTTTTCCCTTTTTAGAATAAGGGAGGAAAGAGAGAATAAAAAAAGTGGATTCAACATTCGGGCTCAAGTTCGAATTAACTGAATATTAATAATAGAGGAATGGGGGTAGAATAGAAGATCTAGGACAATTCAATGCTCAAGTCAAAGGGGGAGGGTAAATTTTTCTATTGATCGAGAAAGCTTGGGCGGGCCCCCTCGATCCCCAATGCCTTACTACTAGCCCTTGGGCTTGCCTTACGCTTTTGAACTATCGCAGACTTGTTTCATAGTTTTCAACTGAGCGGCAGACCCGACGCGACTGATAGATAAGTCGACGTTAATACAGCTACCTACTAGTGGATCGATTTAGGGAAGGAAAGAAATGCCGATGCCCGCTCCTACCCACTCCGGGCTACCATAGCATGTCGGTAATAAGGGGGGACATACTGGACGTAACAACTCCCTTGGTTGGGGGCTGTGCCGCCCTGCCTTTCGATCGATACACAGTTGAGGAGGCCGATCACGAACACTACAGGTGTGTAATCGGCAGAGCTGCTGGCCTGAAGAGTGAGGCTAATCCGTTTTATACATATGTTTAAAAAGCACTTACCTAAGTTTCAAATTTTTCAAAATAAAATAGGAGGATAGGCAAAAATCTCAATTTGAAAAGAAAAAAGAATTAAAAAAAAAGAGATTGCTCTTGTGACTCGGGATGAACCTTTATCGGTGGAGGAAAGGAATTGCGATGGATTACTTGATCGTCAAGAAGAGTTAGTAGCGCTTCAGATTGATCACGAGGGACAACTTCTCTTGATCACTCCTTATTGTTTTCTTCAATTCGAGGGACAATGTGTGTATTTCTCGAACGAAACAAGTTCCTTGTGATGTGTTGAATCTTCAATGAACTTCCATCAGCACTTCAGATTTCTCCTCGTCATTTGATTTGCATGGTTACCTGTTGCTTTTGGTGCCGCTGATGAAGCCACATTCGGAAAGTTTTAATCCTGATCTCACCGGGCCGGGCGAAGGGGAAGGAAGAGATGGGTGGTCCGGGAACAACAACGAGAGAGGGCTCGTAGCCCCCCATCTCACTCTTTGGTCACCCGGATCTTGCTGACGCTATTAAATCGGAGAATTCTGATGTTGTCTCACATAAACTCCTCAATAGTTCCACCCCTCCCTCTAAAGGGTTGTTACTTTCTCACTACCAATGAGTAGGCAGCTTTGGATGCTTATGGAGATATGGCTTTGGTAAAGATCTGCTCTTTTCTCTTATACCTATTCCAAGCTGATAGAATGCGCATAGTAGTCCAACTCCGTTCGCCCTTCCCACCCGGGAATCACTTCACTCCAGCGCCTCGTCGGTCTTCTTGCATCTTTTCCAACTTTGAAAATCGACTAAGCGTTTCTTCCCTCTGTTAAACAGCTCAGCAACTTGGGAAAGAGCTTGCCCACTGCACACTGATTGATCCGATAAAGCAAAGCCAGTCTGAGGGTCGGGTCAAGCCTGTCTGTTTACGAATCAGATGTGGGAATTTTACAAGTCCTATGGCAAGTTGAGAGGAAAGTAACAATAGTAAAAGGCATTCCTTTGAAAGCAATGCAGGGTTAGCCAGTTCAACAAAACCAGTAGAAAAAGTAGACCAATATTCTCCTGTAGTCTTTCTTTCAGTTCCATTCCCCCACCTAACCTTAATGGGATCCCAACAAACCGAATTCAATCCTAATCTATGTATTTATATAAATAGGGCTTAAGATAATTCTTTTTCTATGAATCACATTTTTTTCTCAACTTTTTCACATTTTTCCTATTTTCCTGTATATATTAAAATTTTCAAAAAGTCACATCTTAATTACACCTCTCTCGCTTCTTTCTCCCATCTCTTTTATCAAATTAGAAAGCCAAACGTTCCCATCATTAATTCTCCAAATCATTCCACCTTGAATGGCTACTGTAACATAATATTTAACATGCACTATTCACATGATTTAAGCATTACCTTGATCTGAAAGCCCAAAAGTGTCATCATGAATTTTGCTTTATGCTAAAAAGCACAAAAGTCTAATAATTAAACCAACAGGATTTGGAAGTTGATGTCACGATCCAAATCGATGGGCTATGATGAGTGCTCGAGTCCTATTTGTTGAATATTCTTAAGCATGCGTTTAAGATATAAACATAAATTAAGAGTAGGTCATGAATAACATTTGTCAATAAATTGTTGAATTACATGAATAACATATGTGAGGAAAAACATGTCCAAAAGACATATCCAACTATAGCTATCTACAGACCTCTAATAGAGTGTACAACTGTATAAAGGTCGAGATTGTGCCCCGTCGTACCCATATTTACTTACAAAAATAGTGTACCAAAACTAATAACAACTCCGGATCAAGTGAAGCACACCAACTCTCGCTAATTAAGGATCCTAAAAATGGGGACCGTCAGCTTCTCTACCTGCATCTGCGTGCATGGAACACATGCCTCAGAAAATAGAGGTATCAGTACGAATAATATACTGAGTATGTAAGGAATGAAAATCAGTACATTAAAGTCACATCTTAAAGAGCTTCGTATGGAGCCAACTCTGGTCCTACTAACTTAGTTTCCACAACATCGAACCATCCTATAAGCGTCCTGCACTTCCGTTCATAAAGAGCTTCGTATGGAGCCATATGAACACTAGAATGAAAGCTATTATTATACACGAACTCAATAAGCGGAAAATGATCATCCCAGCTACCCTTGAAGTCTATCACACAATCTCGTAACATATCCTCAAGTGTGTGAATAGTACGTTCAGCTTGTCCGTATGTCTGAGGATGAAATATTGTACTAAGACTTACCTGAGTCCCCAATCCTTTTTGAAAGGACCTCCAGAAATTAGCTGTAAACTGAGCACCTCTATCCGAGATAATAGATATAGGGATACCATGAAGTTGTACTATCTCCTTAATATAAAGCCTTGCATAATCTTCTTCAAAATATGTAGTCCTAACGGGCAAAAAATGGGCTGATTTTGTAAGTCTATCAACAATCACCCATATAGAATCGAACTTACGCTAGGTACGAGGTAAGCCTACAATGAAATCCATATTAATTACTTCCCACTTCCAAGTCGGAATCTCCATAGCCTGCAATAATCCACCGGGTTTTTGATGCTCAATCTTAACATGCTGACAGCTAGGGCACTGAGCAACAAACTCTGCTATATCCTTTTTTATTCTGTCCCACCAATATATTTATCTGATATCATGATACATATTTGTTGCTCCTGGATGGATAGAATAACGAGAATAGTGAGTATCTCCCATAACCTGCCGGCACAACCCTGCAACACTAGGGACACATAATCGTCCTCAATATCTAAGGACTCCATCTCCTGTAATCTCAAATGGTGTCTTCTCCGTTTGAGGGGTTGTATCCCTTTAATGAGCTAACTCAGGATCCTCGTACTGGCATTCCTTCACTTCAGTTACTAAAGAGGATGTTGTCGTGTCCTGAACAGTAATTCCGGTATCACCCGAGTCCAGTAATCGAATTCCAAGACTAGCTAACTGATGAATTTCATAGGCTATCCCACTCTTCTCTATATGTAATTATGACATGCTACCCATAGATTTACGGTTGAGGGCGTCGGCTACTACATTCGCCTTCCCTAGATGGTATAAAATAGAATGTCATAGTCTTTCAGTAGTTCCAACCATCTCCTCTGACATAAATTTAATTCCTTTTGCTTGAAGATATACTGAAGGCTCTTATGATCCGTATAGATATACATGAATACCATACAAATAGTGCTTCCATATCTTTAGTGCATGAATCACCGTGGCTAACTCTAAATTGTGAGTCGGGTAATTCTTCTTGTGCTTTCTTAGTTGTCTAGAAGCATAAGCTACAACCTTACCATGCTATATCAGTACACAACCCAATCCAATGCTTGAAGCGTCACAATAGATAGCACAACCATTGGTTCCCTCAGGAGTGTTAGAACCGGTGCTGAAGTCAATTTGTCCTTCAATGCCTGGAAACTCTGCTCACAAGCATCAGTCCACTGAAACTTGGTTCCCTTCTGAGTCAATTTTGTCAATGGTGCTGAAAGGGAAGAAAATTCGTCTACAAATCTCCTGTAATAACCTGCCAAACCGAGAAAGCTACGAACGTCCGTCGATGTCGTGGGTCTAGGCCAATTCTTTACTGCCTCAATCTTTTGTGCATCAACCCGGATACCTTCACCTGAAATAATATGCCCAAGGAAAGCTACAGAATTCAACCAGAATTCACATTTAGAGAATTTTTGCTTACAACTTCCCTTTTTGTAGAATTCTGAGCACAATACACAAATGATCTGCATGCTCAGGCTCTGAATGAGAATAAACCAATATATCATCAATAAATACAATCACGAATAGATATAGAAAGGGTCTGAACACACGATTCATCATGTCCATGAATACTGCTGGGGCATTGGTCAAACCGAACAACATAACACGAAACTCAAAATGCGGTCTTCGGAATATCTTTCTCCTTAACCCTTACCTGATGGTACCCAGACCTCAAGTCTACCTTCGAGAAACACTTGCAACTGATCAAATAAATCATCAATCCTCGGGAGCGGATACTTATTCTTGGTCGTCACCTTATTCAACTGTCTATAATCAATACACATCCGCAAGGAACCATCTTTCTTCCTCACAAATAACACAGGTGCTCCTTACGGTGATGTACTAGGTCTGATAGAGCCTTTTTCAAGCAAGTCCCTTAGTTGTTCCTTCAACTCTCTCAGCTCTGCGGGTGTCATTCTATAGGGAAGAATAGATATTGGCTGAGTATCTGGTAATATGTTAATAACAAACTCAATTTCTCGCTCTGGCGGAAGACGCAGAAGCTCATCGAGGAAAACATCAGGCAACTCATTAACTACAGGGATAGATTGAACGTTTGGTGACTCTACTTTCACATCCTTTACCCGGATTAAGTGATAAATATAACCCTTTCTGATCAACTTCCTTGCCTTGAGATAGGAAATACATCTACCTCTCGGTGATGCCATATTACCTTTCGACTCCAAAAACAGGCTCCCTTGGGAATTGGAATCGAACCATCTTTGATCTACAATCAACGTTAGCACAACAAAAAGCCAACTAAGACATACCTATTATAACATCAAATTCTATCCAACCGAGCGCCACATACCTTATCCTTGTTTATTATCAAACTTATCACAGGCCATTACAGGCCACATCTATATATGAAAGTCACAATATTAGGACTTAACTCGCATAACTAATTCAAAAAAAAGGTTTATATAGATACATAAGGGCCGACAAGGCCGTAGACATGTCATACCCAAAACTATACACAGGATACTGTCTGCAAAACCTCTAAGAAAACATAACCATAATATATATAAGTCGGGACAGGGCGTCTTCATAAAGCAACATAATATATATAGAACCCTGACTTGGTAATACTCTAACAAGAATTGGAGCTCACCAACCAAAAGATGATATCTGGAGGAAGCCTATAGTAGAGGGTCCTCGCCCCGTCCTATATGAGAGCCTCGACTAGACACACTTCAAAGCAGAATCTTCATGTCCTTATCAACTACCTTCCTCCTCTTGGCCCGAATACTATCCTCTTCCTCTACATATCCCATAACATACACAGACGAACCTGGATTGACGGACTCCCAAGACTGTGGACTATCTGGAACCTCAGAAGTGCTGTTGTCTGTAAATACCCTGACATAGTTTTGAGCCTGAGGGGAACCCGGTTGTGCCCATCCGTGCACCACTCTTCTTATACCCTGACCAACGGGCCCTGATAATGAAACTAAGGGCCTTTGTGAGGTCGGAACTCCTCTCACCCCATCTGCTGCCGGCGAAATTGAAACTACTCGAACAGATGACTCATATGGATTCTCGAAAGGATCCTCCTCAATAGAACCCATGATCTCCGATGGGTCTGACTTCATAGTGTAACTTATCTCCTTCTAACACTTTCATAGCCTTTTGATCCGTGCTAGCGTCTTGCGCCTGTCATCTAGTAGTAATAGGCATCACTAAAAACATAAATAAGGTAAAAATTAGGAGTGAATATACGACTCAGTTTTATCGCACAATCTAGATTAGAAAGAAAAGTAACCTCCTAAATATCCTGTAGCCTCCTGTGTACAAGTGTGGTGCACAACACACCCATAAACAAGACTCTACTAGACACGGTCTGTAGACAACCCTAGGACAGAACTGCTCTGATACCACTTTTGTCACTACCCAAACCGATGGGCCATGATGAATGCCCGAGTCCTACATGTCGAACACCCCTAAGCATGAATCTAAGATATAAACATGAATTAAGGGTAGGTCATGAATAACATCTGTCAATAAACTGTTGAATTACGTGAATAACATACGTGAGGAAAACATGTCCAAAAGACATATATGCATATACATGCAGAATATGATAGGGTGAGCTGACAAGGCTGCTATAGACAACTATATATCCAAAACTGGAAGCCAACAAGGCCACATACTAACCAAATATACATGACTGTCTACAGACCTCTAATAGAGTGTACAACTGTATAAAGGACGAGACTGTGCTCCGTCGTACCCATATCTACATACAAAAATAGCATACCAAAACTAATAACAGCTCCGGATCAAGTGGAGCACACCAACTCTCAATGATCAAGGATCCTAAAAAGGGGTACCGTCAGCTTGTCTACCTGCACCTGCGGGCATGAAACGCATTCCCTAGGAAATAGGGGCGTCAGTACGAATAATGTACTGAGTATAAAGACATGAAAATCAGTACATAAAAGACATAAATGAAACATGGAATAAAGAATTCCACCTGTAAGTCTAAACAACTTTGTAAATCCTGAAAAATTTATAATGTCACGCACGTGCGTATAAAATATTGTATCATGCATAGGTATAGGTGTACATAACATCATCAATCCTTTGAGGGAATTCCATCATATCATCTCGGCCTCTGTGGGAGAAATCAACGTATACCAACTAATCAGGGGGTGGTACGTATATACGTCGTAACATTTTCCCATATCCCATATACATATAATATACGCGTATATAACGTCATCTGGTCATAGGTCAATTTACATGTATAAATGAATGAAATGCATAAGGAGTACGTTAATAAGATTTCTCGGAATGTCGTAAGATCAATATGCCTTTCGGATAAACTTTATCAACTACATATTTTTCTGAGACCCATGGACAGAAGATATAATAATAAGTCACATGGGGAATCAAGGACATAGGCACCCCTAATGCTTCTATGAATAGAAACATTTATGAAAGTTGTGTGTTTGCTCGTTTCATTTGTATAATATGGATCATGCCAAAAGGAAAGAAGGGATAGACTTAAGATACCAAAGTCGATTCTCTTGAAATTCCCTCTAATACACGACAATCGCGACAAAACACGCGACGGCAAAATCTAAGTAGGAAAAAATCCGTATGATATTCTTGAGAAATGTTACATCGGGCTCCCTTAGAATTGTAATATTCCGTTGTTATTACGCTACGTATTCTTGTATGAATTTTTGCTGAAGCTTTCATCCATTACTTTGTAGAGACAAGCATCTCCCTTAGTAAATTAGAGAGGTCTCATATCTTAGTGGTTGTGGGCCCCATTTGATAAGGGTGCCTTTGCCAACCTCCCCTAAATGTGCCACCTAGATTAAGAGTCACTATTTGGCTTTGATTAAGACCCCATTTGCTGCCACATTGGGAGGCTCATTAAGCTTATCAAAAGATTCTAATTACTTAGTTAATCTCCTACTAAAAATCACTAATTATCCAATTATCCACATAATTAAGAATTAACTCAAATTACTTAAAATATTAATAAATTTTAACATACTTTATATACCTTACTATCATGGTCATGTGGTACCTTTTATTATACGAGTCAAAAAATACGGGGCATTATAGCTTGAATCATATTTTATTCGAAATTGACAACCTTAAACGAAACTCATCTTCTTTGATTTGTTTACCCTCTAACCTATACGACACTTACTTATCGCTTGATATAAATAGCATAAATGCTTATAACCTACAAAATAATCTCATTCCCGAGTCTACGTCGATTAACTTACAACGAAATCTTAACTTATAAAAACCAAATGTAACAGCTAACGGGAGAGATATGTACTACATTAATTGTATCTGTCTTTGAGTCTTTGCCAGAATCTGGTAATATTCGGTATGCGTTAAAGTTCGCCACTTTCGCCAATAATTTTTGCCAAACCAAAGTGTTATTCCCCATATTTTCGTATGTGAAAGTATGCCATAACTAAATCAATATAAGCTCGGAAATGAGATGTTACATCCCGTATTTTCGGACGTTAAAGTTTCGTCTTAAGTTAATCGATGCAAGCTCGGGAATGAGATTATTTTAAGGTTATAGGTATTTATGCTACTTCAAAACAAGTGATAAGTAAATTCGTGAAGGTGAGAGGGTAAGTGAATCGAAGAAAATGAGTTTCGTCAAAGTTTGACATTTTGGGATAAAATACGATCTACGCTATAATATTCGGTATTTATGGACTAGTGCCATACAATGTACCACATGATCATAATAGTAAGATGTACAAAATATGTTAAAAGTGAGTAGTATTTTAAGTAATTTGAGATAATTCTTAATTATGTGGATATTTGGTTAATTGCGGATTTTTGGAGGAAGATTAGCAATTAATTAAGATATTTTGGATAAGTTTGAACCCAAAAAGTGGTAGCATGGCCTATTCAACAAAATGACTCATTAGTCTTTTTAATTTAGTGGAATGTTATGTGTTTTGGATAAATAATCCCCAAAAGCAGGGACCATACCCACTAATATACAAAGCTTCTCTAAACTACAACATTGAGATGCTTACTACAAAGTAACGTATGGGATTTGTCAAAGAAGGAATTCAGATGAATCTTTTACAAGGCTTAGATGGCAACGTGGTTTTCTTCAGCAAACTTATACAAAAGTATGTTCAAGACAAGCAACAAGAAGCCACAAAATTCATACAAGATTAGACGATAGCAACCTGATTTGCTATAACAAAATTTCATATGAAGTTATACTACATAATAGCAACGTGATTTTCAATTCTAAGGGAGCCCGATATAATCTTTCTCAAGAACATCATACAGATTGTCCCCTACTTCGATCCGCCGTTACATGTTTTGTTGCGTTTGATGGGTGTTGGAAGGATCGATCGTCAAGAGAATCGGCTCAGGTATGTTAAGCCTATCCCTTCTTTCTTTTTGGCATGATCCATACGATACAAACGAAATGAGCAAATGCAAAACTTCCATAAATGACTCTATTCATAGAAATACTAGATGTTCCTAATTCCCATATGTCTTATTATTCTATCTTCTGTTCATGGGTCTCAGAAAATACGTACGTTGATAAATTTCATTTCATGATATTAATCAGAGACATAATGGTCTTATGGCGTTCTGAGAGATTTTATTGATGTACTTCTCATGTATTGCATTCATTTATACATGTACATTGACCCATGACCAGATGTCATTATATACGCTTATTTATATGTATATGTATATATATATATATATATATATATATATATATATATATATATATATATATATATATATATATATATATATATATATATATATATATATATATATATATATATATATATATATATATATATATATATATATATATATATATTTGGGATATGGGAAAATGTTTCGTCGTTATATACGCACCACCACCTGATCAACTAGTATATGTTGATGATTTTGCCCTCAGTGGCCGAGAGATGTGATGGGATGCCCTCAGAGGCTTGATGATTTATGAACACATGTACCTATGTATGACATGACATTCATACGCATAAACATGACACTGTGAGTATTTCATGATTTACAGAGTTATTCAGACTTACATGTCGAGTCTTTTACTCCATGTTTCTCTCATGTCTATTATTTACTTATTTTCATTTCTTACATACTCAGTACATTATTTGTATTGACGTCCCTTTTGCCTGGGGACACTGCGTTTCATGTTTGCAGGTCCCGATAGACAGGTCGAGAGTCCTCTAAGTAGGCTATCAGCTCAGCGGAAGATGTTTGTGCGCTCCGTATGCTTCGGAGTTTCTTGTTTGGTCAGTATGATTTAGACGTGTATTATTTGGTATAGCGGGACCCTGTCCCGACCTTTATGATAAGTGTACTCTTAGAGGCTTGTAGACAGATGTCATGTATACGGATACTTGTATGGACTTGTCGTCCTATATTTTAAGTATATAATGGATCACATTGGCCTTATATGTCACATGTATGAGTTTCTATATCAGGTTGGGTCATTTTATGTCGGATATTCCCTCATGTTTACTCTGGTTATCTCATGACGCCCCTTCTGGACCACTTACCTATGATGACGTAATAAGAACGATATACGTTGGTACTCGGTTGAGTAAGGTACCGGGTGCCCGTCGCGGCCCATCAGTTTGGGTCGTGATGAAAGTTGTATCAGAGAAGTTCTTTCCTAGGGAGTCTACAAGCCGTGTCTAGTAGAATCTTGTTTATGGGTGTGTTGTGCACCATAATTATAAGCATGAGGCTACAAGACATTTAAGGTTGTCACTCTATCTTCTTACTCTAGATCGTGTGGTAGAGCTCAGTTGTAAGAACTCAATTTTCTAAACTCTATCTTATTCATAATACGACGATACCTACAGTTGGTAAGAGATTGAATGTGGCTATGGAAGTGTTGAGTCAGAGGAACTCGATTTTTCATGATGCTTATGATAAGTAAATATAAGGTCTTTAGTAGATCATGTGTTTACTAAGACGTGTAAGTCTCTTGATAAGGAGCCTTGAGTCAAGAATATCTATCCACCTTTATGGTGAAAGGCAATGAGAGATTCAGAAGATAGATACAAGTTTCAACAAGCAAAAGAAGCAAGATGAAGAAGGATACGAGGCGCCCAGTTAATGAAGATTATTAGTAATTACAATTCAGGCAGAGGAATTTAGCCTTTTGAGTTACCTTCAACAGTAACAGAGGTATGCATAATTGTCCACACCCATCTCAATTATGCCCTATGGGGGCTAACAAACGTAGTTTAAGAGAACGACGGGATATCAGGATCCGGCTGGGGTTAGAGTGACCCAAAATGGTGAGTGGATTGCTTGTGTTAGTTCACATTTCCGAAGGATTTTACGAAGGTGTAATAGATCTCCTTGTGAGACACCCAGATGGTACACTCTAGAATAGTATAGCTAGATATGAATACTAGAATGTTAAAAAAAAAAATAAAAAAAAAAAAAGTTACAAAGATAGGCACTGGAAGTATGGAAGGGATAAATATTACTTAGTGTGGCTCCCGTCCCTAGTGGAGAGAGAATTTTAGGCAACCCGAAGATCCACTGGATGGAGCAAGGGGAGCTAAATGCGAAAGCATATTTTTTGAAGTTTTCAGAATAAAGTGATAGACAGAAATATTAACAGAGAAATAAGAAGAGAGATAATGAAGCATTATGAGTAAGATGTGAGACATGGATGACAACAGTAGATACAATATTATAGAGTCTATAGTCAAGTGAAGAAAAATACGAGAGGTGACAGGTCTTGAGACCACAAAAGAGTATAGGCCATACATTTATATCCACATTTCGAGAAATAAGTTCGTGACTCCAACGTGACTACTAGAAGGAAAATTTAGACCCAAAAATAATAGAAATCAAGATAAACATAGTGAACCCTAACGTGAGGAATTCAGCCTCGCAGATATGACATCGTACCCTTGAGAAATATTTAGATAGGAGTCGGGGTAGTTAAAGGTACCGTATGAGTGTTATGAAAAAAAGAGTGCCAGTAGGAAGACAGTCAAAATATCAAGTTCAGAAGAAACCCTACAAGTACAAGGGCGTGGAGGTAAGTAACTACGGATAATTATAGGCGAGGAAGGACATCAAAAATTCCGTCAAGTATTCGATGTAATAAGCTCACATCTTTACAAGAGTTAGAGGGACCTTAAGTACTACAATGAAAGACTGCTGAGGAAATAAGGAAGAAGGCCTCAACCTAAGCACAGTGACCTAAAGAGGAAATGGTTGTGTAACAACAGTCTCACAACAACATTTGAAGCACTCGAAAAGAAAGTGGCACCTACCGTGGCACCTACCGTGGCTAATGAATGGGAAGAAAAAATCATCAATCAAAAGGTGGTATTCGAGATCATATGAGTTGCACGAAAATTCCGGCATGTGTGGAAACTAAGATAAGCTAAGTATGCACGCAAGAAGGAGGCAGGAAGACTAGGAAAAGTTAGTTTATGTTTAAAGAAAGTTGAGAAGGAATAGAAGGAATTATTCTATCATTGATCCAAAGTTAGTTACATTATGAATGCACTCAAGATTTTAGAGTATTATGCAGCATATATGTTGACAATCATATAGCCGTTGAAGACTCCGGTATAAGTTAAAAGAAATAATTGAGTTCAGGTCATAGACAAATGATTGAATTGTTAGAAGATTGTATCATGGATATTCCATAGCGTCCATGGAAGGCTGTCACGACCCCAAATCCTAATCGACCGTGATGGCACCTATTGTGGAACTAGGCTAGCCGACTACCGCATGTTCACATTTCCTTTTGAAAATGCCATTTAAGTTTCAAGCAATTCATAACAATATACAGAAATTTCTTAATATAATAGGCAAATTTTATATACAGTACTGCCATCCCCAAAAATCGGAGCCAACATGTCATGAGCATCTAGTGAAATAAGCAAAAATAAAGTGTTATGATACAAAACTCCAAATCAAAGCTAAATACAACAGGAAGGGAAAGCAGAGATGCTGCGAACGCTGAATAGCTACCTCTATACCCCCACGATCCGGCTCCGCTGTGATATATATATAAAAGCTAACGCTCGATATCTGCTCCTGAATCTGCACACAGAGGTGCAGGGAGTAATGTGAGTACGCCAACTCAGTAGTAATGGAAATAAATCAAGTCTAAGTAGCAAGGAATCACATAAAAATCAATGTCATCAAGTCACAATATACACAGCCTTACTTTCTCATAGTATACATAGATATACGAAATCGTCATGCCTTAGAAATCAACTTCACAAAAGTCCTTAAAACAATGCACATTTTTAACAACTTTAAAACAAGGATTGGGTATGCAAATGAATGTAGTAAAATCATAAGTAGCCCCTCGGGCAGAAACATGTTTCATAATCAGCCCCTCGGGCATGCCTCACAATCCCTCAGCCCTCACAATCACTCAGCACCTCAAAACCACTCATGCCTCCCAATCACTCAATCACTCGCACTCGGTGCGCTCACTGGGGGTGTGTACAGACTCCGGAGGGGCTCCTTCAGCCCAAGCGCTAATATCACTCAGCACCTCACCATCACTCTTGGCCCTCTCCCACACTCGGTGGAACCACTCGAAAAACCCCTCTGGCGAAGTAATAGAACGGGGTACTCGACCCGAAAACATCATTTTAATGCTCATGTAGTGTAAATCAGGCTGAGTTTCAAATAAAACAGTATGCACGATGATGCTGAGTAAAATCATCAACATGTAGTGAGGAAAACAACAGTAAAACACCCTCAAAGGGGTCTAAACAGATCGGCACAAGGCCCCAAACACGGCTTACAACCTGNAGACCATTACTTACCTCTACTAGGCCGCGACACTAGTCCGCTATGCCTTTGCCCCTCAAATTGGCTCCCGATTGCTCTGAATCTAGCCAAAACCAATTCAACATCATTAATATATTCTCAAGGAACACAACCCAATCGAAAATTATCAATTTAATCAAAAATCTCGAAATTCGGCCAAACCCGAGCCTCGGGCCCACTTCTCGAAATTCAATAATTTTTACATCATTAGAAACCTCTCCCTCCCACGATTCTATACATACCAAGAATACCAAAATCGGACCACAATTGCCATTCCAAAACCTCAAAAGAAATCCCAAATTCTTTCCTCCCATTTTTCCAACTTTCTCCTACCCAAATCCTTAAATTTTCAAGCCTAATCTTAACAAAAATAGCATAGGAACGGGATTAACAACCAAAGAACTTACCTTTGCTAAAGAACTTTGAAATTCTCTCTCAAAACCACCTTCAATGGACTCCGCTCGCATGCAAATTGATGAAAACTAATAAATTTGGCGGAGGGGTCCTTTTTATACTGTTTTGCACAGTCATTTCCGCTCATGCGGACAATTGGCCGCACCTGCGGTCCCAGGGTGCGCAACTGCGAAGCTCACTTAACTGGCCCATTCTCGCGCCTGCGACAAACATTCTGCACCTGCGACATCGCAAGTGCGACAAAAATCCTCGCACCTGTGGACCTCTCCTATACAGGCAAAACTCGCACCTGCGACCTCCCCTTCCGCTCCTGTGTAATCGCACCTGCGACTCCCCTTCCGCAGGTGCGAAAACACCAGCAAACCAGCACAGTAGATTTTCCAAAAATCACTCCAACTCCCCGTCAACCATCCGAAATATACCCGAGGCCCTCGGGACCTCAACCAAACATACCAACATATCCCATAACATCATTCAAACTTAGTCGAGCCCTCGAAACACCAAAAACAACACGAAAACACCAAAAACAACACGAAAACACCAAATTTACATCAAATTCAAGCCTAAAAATTTTGAAACTTCTAAATTTGCCAACTACGCCGAAACCAACCAAAACACCTCCGATTAACCTGAAATTTTGCAGACATATCCAAAATGACATTACGAAACTGTTCCAACTTCCGGAATTCCATTCCGACCTCGATATTTTCCACTGCCGGCCGGAAATCGCTAAAAACTTCTGCCAATTCAAGCCTAATTCTACACCGGACATCACAAAAATATTCCGAACACACTCCTAAGTCCCAAATCACCTAACGAAGCTATTCGAGCCATAAAATCCGCATTTCGAGGTCGTTTACCGATAAATCAACTCTCAGTTGACTTTCTCAACTATTAGGTTACTTTAAAAGGCTAAATGCCTAAACTCTCACCATAACTACTCCGGACCCAAACCAACTGATCCAACAAATGCAGAAATAGGGGAAATGAGGTAAATCTTACGGAATGACCGGTCGGATCGTTACATCCTCCCCCTCTTAAACAAACGTTCGTCCTTGAACAGGTCTAGAAACATACCTGGATCCTCGAATAAGTGAGGATATCTGTCCCGCATCTCCCGCTCGGTCTCCCAGGTGGCATCCTCCACCGGCTGACCTCTCCACTGCACCTTCACTGAAGCTATATCCTTAGACCTCAACTTCCTGACCTGACGACCCAAAATATCCACTGGCTCTACCTCATATGAAATATCACCCTCAAGCTGAACCGTGCTGAAGTCCAAAACATGGGAAGGGTCACCAACATACTTCCGGAGCATCGAAACATGGAATACTGGATGAATACTCGATAAACTGGGAGGCACAGCAAGCCTATAGGCCACCTCCCCAACCCTCTGAAGTACCTCAAATGGTCCAATGAACCTGGGACTCAGCTTTCCTCTCTTCCCGAATCTCATAACACCCTTCATGGGTGATACCTTCAGCAACACCCTATCCCCAACCATGAAAGACACATCTCGGACCTTCCGGTCCGCATAACTCTTCTGCCTAGACTGCG